>PVJI01008283.1:0-72193 GCA_004026765.1 Micronycteris hirsuta | reverse complement strand
TTTTTTTTTTTTTTTTTTTTTTTTTTTTTTAATTTTCAGAGAGAGGCGAAGGGAGGGAGAAACAGCAATGTATGGTTGCCTCTCACATGGCCCTCACTGGGGACCTGGCCCGCAACCCAGGCATGTGCCCCAACTGGGAATCGAACTGGGACCCTCTGGTTCCCAGCCCGCGCTCAATCCACTGAGCTACACCAGCCGGGCAGTCAATAAATTATTCTTAATTAATGACAGTTTCCACTCAAGAAAGCTACCCTGCTAACATGAAGGAAGCTCTCAAGAGTGCTTCTCATCTAACAACACAAATGAATAAGTCTTGAGACAAACACAGAAAATGATGAAATACAACCATTTTTCTGATGAAGAGTGAGGCAACTTGGTTTCCATTCTTGGCTCTGCTGTGAACAGACTGAGTGTTTGGGGGCAAGTCACTGAATCGCCCAACAAGAGAGGAAAACTTTCCAGTTCTAACTCTATGATTCTAAAAGCTCAAGTTTGCAACTCCATGAAGCTGCCAACCTATGTATCCTTACTCCGTGCTAGAAGGCGTGTGAGGCTCGGACGTACGGTGAATAAGACGGGGCAGTACCTGCTGTAATAGTGCTTACGTTCTGATGTGGGAGGCGGGCATCAAACAACTCAACAATCGCGTGTTTGATTATAACTGTGGTACACCTCCCATGCTACGGAGAAGTACTGGGTGCTAAGAGAGCAAGCTTGACCAAGTCTGAGGAATTAGGGAAAGGCTCGCTCAAGACAACATATTTAAGCTGGGGCCTAACCGCAATCCCAGTACCACCCTCCTCTGGGCACTGCATGCTATTATCTGTCCCATCCTCGGAGGCCACATCCTCGCTATCTTACGTGCTCTCCCAGATGACCTCAGAGATAGCTCTCACTGCCCACCCTGCCCGCATCCCCTTAATCATCAAATAGGTAGCAATTTTTGAGCATTTTTTTCTGGTACTGCTGAGCACTTTAGAGTATAATCTCATAACAAACTTTGAGGTAGGCACTCATGGTATGTATATTCAGGTGAAGAAAGTTTAGAGCAATTAAATGACTTATCCAGAGTTACACATAGCCAGGAAGTGGTGGAGCCAAGGTGTGACCTCAAAAATTTGACTCGAGCGCCTGTGTGGCCCTGCTCACAGCTCCTGTTGTCTAAGGGACCGTGTTTCCAACCATTTGCAAAATGCTGCCCCAACACTGTCCCTTTGTTGTCCCAGCCAGAGCTCATGAGTCTAGGAAAAGGGTTCCTGACCCAATGGTTGCCAATCCAAGACTAAAAAAAAGATTTCCTCCTCAGCCCTTCCAACTAAAACCCAGAGGGAAGATGTCAGGGGTACACAGAGAGTCAGGGCTGGAGAGGCCACTATTACCTCAGGTAAAGGGAAGCTGAGAACAAAGCAGAGAGGAGGGGACGCAGGAGAGAGACTGACTGATTTGTTCGGCTGTTCCCTGGTGTTACTGTGAACCCAGAACCACCCTGCAGTTCCCGTTCCAAGGAACCGGCTACGCCGCAGTTCCTAGGCTCGGGTGCCAGTGAGATTCTGGACCTTAAAGTAGATAAAAATGGACACTGACAGCTAGCACTGTTCTAAGAGCTTTACACATGCCAATGACTTCAATCCCCACAAAACTCCATGACACTGATACTATTATGAGTCTCACTTTACAGATGAGGAAACTGAGGCTCAGTGAAGATAAGGTAACATCCAAAGTCAAACCGCTCACTACATGGCAGAGCCAGATCTGAAGGCTTGCAGCCGCGCTCTGGAGCCGGTGCCGCCATCTCCCCTGTACCTGACACAGCTTGAGCAGGTTCCGTGCCACCCAACAAGCCAGGCCACAACATCACTATTTAACTTTTCACATGATTATGTCTCCACTCCCCAAGTAGAACAGAAGCTCTTTAAGGGCAGGAACCAGGTGAGCACAGGAGCCAGGTGGCACCCAGGCACTACACAGCATGAGTCACGCGAACTTGTGCTGATGTGGGTGCCTGAATGAAAAATAACAGAAGGGCCACTACCTGTGCAGCCTGAAATCTGTGCCGTCCACAAACTACTTCTGTTGCACAGTAAGCATGCGGAGTAACAGCCTGTGGCTGCTTCCTTTCACTCACTAGAGCTGATATTACTCAGCATTTCTTATCCTCCACATTTTAGAAACAGTAAAACTTTATGAAGCACTCTGCTGATGTGGAGGCTGTGGAGGGCATCACGAAAGTGTTGGAATCAATAATTGAAGGGTGGGGCTCTGAGAAAATTGACAGAACCCCGCCCCCCCATGTAGGTCAAAAACAGTCAGCGATATGTTACATGGCACTGTGCTTTACACTGGATAGTATCATTCACGATTTATAGTGTACACATTCAGATATGAATAGACAGCAGTGATTTTAACTGCAAAAAAGCTCCAGGTAGATGTGACTCCACGTGCAATGTGTAACACAAGGGACCATGTTTCACACTCATTTAAACCTGCCACAAACACAGTGACAGGCAGCTCATTCAGGATGCTACCCTTGCACGATTCGGGAAAGGGCCTGTTACCGCTTCTTGTTTTCCTCACAGCACCAAGTATGTTTCGAGTGTGCATGAGGTATTCGGATGCTTGTCGCTTTAACGTTTAAATGTCAGACAGAACAAGGTAGAGATGGATCTGGTCGAGGAAAGCTCTCTTGGAGAAGTTGAGGTTAAAGAGCCAGAGGGAGAAAAGAGGCACCAAGCTGGGGGTGGGTAAAGAGGAGACACAGCTTGGGGGTGGGCAAGGGAACAGAAAGGGATGAGCTGTCCCTTTAGGTCCTTGTCTGTCTTAAATTCCCCTCAGCTGTAGCCCAAGGACTTCTGGAAGGCACTGCCTTATGCTTCAGAATCCCCCCAGCACATGCTAAGCGCTCGGTAGTGGCTTGATCCTCCCCCTCAAATGCCAGTTTACACCTTCATCAAGGGCTGTGTTTACCAGGAAAGAACCGGGCACAAACTGGACTTGGGTTCTTTCTTCCTTGCTCTGTTGACCTTCAAGGGGCTCGCTGGATCCCTCTCACAGCTCCTATCGGGAGAAAGAACTACAGGGAAACGGCGAGCACGGCTCAGACAAACAGCAAGGCAGCCAGTCTGATGCCGGGGGCCTAGTGCCAGCTGACATTTTCCTTTCCCTTCCCTGAAACCAACAAGTCATTTTAATGCAGTAGCAGGACAGATTGAGATTAGGTGAGAAAAGGAAATTGTGCCTATTTCCCAAGAGAAAATGCAAAGGAGTTTATGCATCAATTGTTTCAGGACTACAAAATCACAGTCCAGTTCAGAGGCTGGGATGGGGCAGCGGCAGGCGGGGCGCGCAGACACTACCTGAAGCAGTAACAGAAGGTTGTGGGACGAGGGAAAGAGAGGAGGAGGAAACCCCAGCTACTCCCTCACAATTAGCACATGACCACCCAGAAATGTGCTGGAGAGAGTCAGAGTCACAGTGAAGCCTAGGATGAAAGGGGTGGGAGGCAGAAGGGCAAAAGGAGGCAAGCACCTTAGGTTTGGGTCGCCTTTCTTGGAAGTGGCCCAGAGCTGCCAGACTAGAACCCTGGCCTCAGTCCCGAGTTCAGGACTGAGTTCACTAACACCACCACCAACCATGTGCCTCGTCCCAGGGTGCTTCAGATTGCCATCTCCAAATGGGGAAAGTCACGCATGAGAACATAATTTGTAATTTCACACAGTGTCTGCTTTGCATGTAGATGAAATCCTCTGAGGGGTAAGGGTTGTTTTTGTTTTTTTTTCCTTTGGAAGTACTTTAACAAAAGCAAACTGCTATTTATTATCAATATTAGCTGATATCTTTTTTTAAGTGCCTGTCCAAGAATGCCTTCTTAAACCCCAGCTCTACCTTCTAGGAGCTTCTAAGTCAGATGTCAACACAGAAAATCTACACGTTGAGAAGGGTGACGTGCTCTAACATAGGGGGTAAGACTGCTTGTGAGGTAACTGAAGCAGCAGGTAAGACAGGAAAATGCATCCCCTACTTTTGTGTTATGTCTTATAATTACAGAATTTCAGAGCTGGAAGGGTCCATCCATTAAGAATTCAAAGAGATTCTAGGAGGCTCCTAGAATTGCGGAAAGAATTAGAACCATAAAGGCTGGGGAAGGGCTACAAGTCCTTGGGAAAGAGATGAGGGAAGGACTGGTCTCTCCTGCGCTTCAGGCCCAGCAATGATTATTCATGAAATATGTCCTGGCAGGCCCTGCTGCCATAACCAGTGCCATTCTTACACCCAGGCAAGGTGCCATCCTACCCCAACAGGGAAGCAGCGCCAAGAGGTGGGCCGCTCCAGGGAGTGAGGGGATAGGAGGGCAGGGGCTGGGGGAGGGGGCCACAGACCCGTTTCCTACCACAGGAGACAAGTCAGGTCCACTCCTACTGCCAAGCACATCAGGACTCCACAGAAGATGACCGACTCAGAGAAACCTGTGACAGAGACAGACAGACTGGGAGGGGAAAAAAAGAATGGCTGGGCCACTAGGGAGAGAGAATGGGAACTTGTGGTCTACAGGGGAAACCCAGAGCTGGCATAAGGGAGACCCAAGACAAACAACTCTTACCCTTGAACAGCAGGGCTGCCAAGGCCTGTGGAGCCTCTATTTATCTGGTATTGAGACTGGGCTGGGCTGAGAGGCCAGAAGAAAACAATGGCCTGTTTTCCTGAGCTCTTCCTGTGACCCAGAAGGCCCACTTGAGGAAGAGGGAGAGGGAGGCAAAGGCAGTGTGGTAGCAGCGGGTACCAAGGCACAGCCTGGGGGAAGGGGCCTTCCACCTCTCAGAAGCCCATCAGCAGCCACAAAGCCACACCCAAAACCCCAATTAAGTGCTAAAACAGCGACAGCTATGCAAATATAGTTTTAAACCTCACCCCTTAGTCCCACCACCTAGCAGGTTACTAACCATAAACCCCTTCTACAGGAGATACTCTGAAGCCACCGCCAGGGGAGGGAGAAGAGGAGCAGAGACAGGGTTGCTCCAACAGTTCAAGTCCCACAGGGCACAGGCCTCCCTCGGGACTGGCAGAGGTGGGAAGTCCAGGGAGTATTCTGGTGGGTGGGGGAGACTTAGACATCCTTCAATTAGCCATGAGTAGCTACAGGATGTATGTGCGTGTGTGTACGCGATAAAAAAAAATACAGGAGGGTGCGTGAGAAAGAAAGCATGTGTGTGTAAGAGGGAAAAAATGGGAGTGGATGTGTGGACTGGGGGTAGGGAAGTGGCAGGAAAAGTTTCATGATTCACCTCTTCCTTCCCACCCAAGCAGAGAAACCAGACACAGCACCGAAGACCCAGCTGCTCTGGAGGCCCGCTTTCTCAGCAGGGCGTGGTCCTCCGAGGCCTGAGTCAGTGCCCGTCGACCCCTACGGCAGCCAGGGGAAGCGTTTCCATCACCCCCACTTCCACCCTCCAGGGCCTGGCGTGAGAAGCAGGCCCAAAACCAAAGCATGAAACAGACAAGATACTGCTATGGTGAGAAAGGACATCGAGGGAGGAGAGAAATCATCAGAGCACCTCTTCACTGAGCCAACAAACTGGAAGGAAGAGAGAGAGGAAGATGAAAACCCTCCTCAATCGCCCACTGCCCGTCGTGTCCAATGATACACTGGACTGTAACAGCCTTCAGAGAGCGCCTTCTGCCACTTTCCTCACTCCGTCAAACCGACTCTCCACTGCGCTCCGGGCTAACCCTGCCTCTCACACCGCGGGCCTGAGTCGAGTCCTTTTATTCTGCTTCCACAATGCGAAGGACTAGTCCTTTGTTTGTCTAGTGACTGCGATACGTGTCTGAAGTGTGTTTATGGGAATGGAGTGTGGGAGGGGAGGAAATCAAGTAGGCTCCGGGAGCAGTAGTTTTTAAGTCACCCCTCCTGAGTCTCCATGCCAGGACACACACGTGAACATGAACACACACGCTTGCAGATACGTGCAGAGGCAAAATCAAGTTCAGACATGAGACATACATGAACCCGAATACCATTCTAATTAGAAACCAGTCAGAGCAGAGGGGGCATTGCCTCAGCAAAGAGCGGGGAGCAATTCCCCTCCATGCCTCCATGCCCAGAGTCAGGAACCCGGGGCTGGCGGTGCTTTACTCAGGCCCGAGGTCTTTAGGACAGCAGACACCCACAGCACATGGGGAGCTGACACATGGAAGGAGCTAGAAGAGAGAGATTTTTGGAGAGTGCAAAGGAGAGAAAGGCAGAGGGGGGGGGAGGGAGGGAAGAGAAGATAGACCAGAATTCAAGCAGCCTAGCGCTGGTTCTAAAATGGCCACAGGCAAGGCAGGAGACAGATGGTCTCTTCCTGATGCTGAGATGGAGAAGTGGGGAAAGGGAAAAGGAAAAAATAAATACCATCACAGTCAGAAATTTAAAAATAAACCGAAAAGCCTAAAAGATAAACAGCTTGCTTCTGAAGGTCCGCCTGCCTCCAGAGCCTTCTAAGGGAAAATTGAGAACTGCAGGCGCAGGAGAGCGACCCCTGCTGCAGCCTGAGGACTGCAGGAGGCCATTCTAGCCACCCCTGCCCTGGGCTGGACGATCCCGCAAAGTCTTGTAGGCAGCGGAGGCAGCACCTTCCCTTCTCCTCTCCAATACTCACTTCCCAAGTCTCAACTTTTCACGGTTTTTACTTTTAAAACACTATAAGCTATCAGAGCAGTTTGATCTTTCTGCAGCCAGCAGAATCAGCTTCATCACCTCATGGCTGCTGCCATCGCCCCTTTGCCCAGCACCTTACAATCTATCCACAAGGTGCCTTCACAGTCATTATCTCGTCGTTTGCCCTTCACACCTGTAGTGTAGGGAGGCCAGGTGGAAATTATTACCCCATTTCATTGATGAGAAAGCCAAGGCTCCGAGCAGTTAAACGTATTCAGTATGTCGAGGTGAAGCTAGAACTCAAGCCAGTTTAGTCTTCCAATGGCAAATCCAAGGAGGCTTCCCACGATCCACCCCCTGGCTTTGTCCACTAGATTCCATTTGCGTCTGTGGGCCAAAGAGGCTCTTCCCCAGGCTCACATCCGCCTGCCTTAAAACTGATTACGCCAGGGACAGCTCACCGGATCTTTGCCAGTTCCCATCTTGGGATCATTTTCTTTCTTGCTAGGCTGGGGACACGGCTGGGGGGCAAGAGCACTACACTCTACTGGGTTTCTTTCAGTTCTTCTCCCGTGTGACGCCCCTTCTCACTTCCGGGTGTTTGCACTCGCTGCTTACTCTTCCAAACACACCTCTCCCCTCTTTCCCTGAGTGTCCCACCCCCGTCCTTCCAGGCCTCAATGTAGACATCACCTCCTCCAGGAAGTTTCCCTGACTATCCGCTCTCACAGTCCTCTGCACTCCCCCTTTCATGGCAGTTTTTGATTGATTGTCTCCTCACCTAGACTAAGTTCTTGGTGACCAGGGCTACCTTCAATACCTGTTGGCTGAATGAATATAGACATAAGAAACCTGGTATTATCTGGGAAAACCTTTCCCTCTCCTTAATACAATGGTTTCTAACACTAGTTTTGGGTTTACTTCCATTGTTTCAAAATAATCCATGAATATTCACTTTAAAGCAATGCACTAATGCAGTTACTAAAAGCGAATCCTTTTTGTTGTGGAATTGTGCACCTAAAACCTGTATAATTTTGTTAACCAGTGGCACCCAACAAATTCAATAAAAATGAATAAATAAATAAATAAAATGAAATAAAAGTGAATCTTCTTTTTTGTCATGTGAATCAGCACTCCATAATTTATATACTTGATAAATATGTATCATTAGAAAGTGGACTTTCTTAAAGCAGGGAACTCTCATATAGTTGGCAAAACCCAAATGGGAACATTAATAAGGACCCTAAGGCTGTAGGAAGCAACAGGGCAAGAAGAGATAAAGGGAAGGATTCCTGGATGAGAAAGGAGCTAATTATTCTGGAAAGGAGAAAGCACTGGGCAGAGGCTGGGTTCAGTGAGAAGGACAGAAGGTGATCCTACCTCTGAGGACAACTTATAGGAAGGGTCAAAATTTTAAAAGGATAACTCAAGGGGAGATTTGTTTTATTTTATTTATTTTTTAAAAAAGATTTTATTTATTTTTAGACAGAAGGGAAGGGAGGGAGAAGGAGAGGGACAGAAACATCAATGTGTCATTGCCCCCCATGTGGCCCCCACTGGGGACCCGGCCCGCAACCCAGGCATGTGCCCTGACTGGGAATCGAACGAGCGACCCTTTGGTTCGCAGCCTGCGTTCAATCCACTGAGCTACACCAGCCAGGGCAAGGACAGATTTGTCTTCTTTTTTTAGCAGAGAGCAAGCCAGGAGTGTAGTAAAACAGAATGATAGGGAATGGTTAGTGTTTATAGTTCAAGAATCAAAAGGCCTAGACAGTGGTTCTAATTCTTTTGTATAATTGAGGTGAATCAGCAAATTACTTAAACTCTCAGAGTTTCTTTTCCTGATTTACCCAATCCCATCTCACAAGAATTCATGGATGTGAAACAGTTTGAAATCCATGAAGTACTACAAATTTGCATAGTCATTATGAAGAAACTGCCTCCCACAGAGCAAGGAAAAACTGTGTCAAACCTAAATGTCCACCAGTGATGAATGGATAGAGATTGGTACATCTGCAATGAGATGCTGCTCGGCCACAAAAAGGATAAAATACTGCCATTTACAACAACATGGATAGATCTTGAAGTTATGCTAAATGAAGTAAGAGAAAAGGACAAAAACTGTACGTTTTCACTCATACGTGGAATATAAGACAAAAAGGAAACAAACAAACTAAAAACAAACTCATAGATACAGACAACAGATTTTGGTGGTTATCAGGGGAAAGGGTAGTTAGGAGGAGGGCAAAATGGGTAAAGGGGGTCAAATATACGCTGCCAGCTAGAAACTAGACTTTTGGTGGTGAGCATGCTATGGTGTCTATAGAGATCAAATTATAATGTCATATACCACCTAAAACTTATATAATGTTATTAGCCAATGTTACCCCAATTAAAAAAAAAGACATTCACATGTTTAAAAAAAAGGGGGGGACTTACTAATAAGCCCAGTGGTGTCACTGGGATTTAGAGTGAAGAAGTGGCATCTCGGGAGAAAAGAAACAAAATGAAAAAGTAGAATTGAGAGGAGGGCGGGTGAAAGAGAGGGGAGAGAAAAAGAGCTGTGGCTTGCAGGCAGAGCCGAAAGGGGCAGGGAGGAGGGGATCCCTGGGCGACACTGGGACCAGCAAGAAAAGGCAGAGAACGGAAGCAGGAAGAGGCAGGCAGGGAAGGGGGAAGGCATCAAGCTCATTCAGGCTGGCAGAAACCAAGTTCACGGAGGAGGACAACAATAATCAGGGGCTGGATAATAATAAGGCTCCTTACTGCTGGTTTTTAATTGTAGCACAAACAAATCATTATACCTCATTGCCAACCTCCTCCTGTGCAAGTCAGGTGTCCAGAAATCCAAGGCAAGAGACTGGGGAAGCTTTACGGCCAAGGAAACCCGTGACATGTGCTACCCCTGTACTGCTTCTAATTCCAGGTGGGAGACCAACCAGCCGTCATGAGAGAGAACTTAGGAGAGAATGCTGAAAGACAAGAGGGCCGTGAAAAGAGAACCTGGAAGGAAGGGCAGAGAGCACAAAGATGAGTCACTTGGCAGAAAAGCAGGTAAAGGATGCGGCTGGCAGGGAGGGGGAGGGAGAGCTGTCAGAATCACAGATTTAGAAAGGAAGACCAGGGTTAGTCTCCAAAGGGTAGAGACCAGATAATTCTCTGGCCCCACCAAGGAACAACTCAGAATAAATTATAGCCCAAGGATGTAGGTGAGACAGGAGAAACTTCCTAACCAGCAGGATGGAGCAAATATGCTTAGCCAACTTTTCACTAGGTCCATCTCTCCTTTTTCTAAAAAGCCCTCCCTGCATTCACATCAACTCTAGGACCCAGTTCACCAGTTCAAACAGCGAGTGCCTGCCAGATACTGGACTGTGGCAATGAACAACACAGAAACGGCCCCTTCCTTCGTGGCGTTTACAGGAAGCAGACATTAAGGACATGACGACACGGTCACACAATCCAACTATGCAGACTATGAAGAAACACATACAGAGCACTAGAAAGATTAAAGGGAGGTCGAAATGGGAGAGGGGAACCAGGAAAGGCCTGCTGGGGAAGTGATATTTCAGCTGAGACCAAAAGGATAACAGTTAAGCAAGCAAAGGTCAGGAAGCAGGGAAGGCCCAAATTTCTGAGGCAGGAGAGAATCTTAAATCTCCAGGCAAGGCCTTGAGAGGAGCCCAGAGGCCCTAGCCACTCAGCCAGGAATCTGTGCCTTTCGCCTTTTGACAAACTGAATGTCCTCTCACATGAGAACACATCAGAGCCCTGAGCGCTGTGGCGCGGGCTGCAATCCAGGGGGTCTTGGGCTATGATTCCCAGGTCAGGGCAGGTTGGGGCCCGTCCCAGGGGGGGGCACGTGGGGGCCAGCCCTGCATTGATGTTTCTCTCCCTCTCTTTTTCCCTCCCTTCCCCTCTTTCTAAAAAGAAATAAGATCTTAAAACACACACACACCCCAGAATGTTCCCAAGGGTGAGGCACAGGCTTTTCCCCTGAGGCTCCGTGCTTCCTCTGGGTGGGTCCAGAGAGCCTTTACACAAAAGGGCAAGGGTAAGCAGGGCCAGAGTGACTGCCTAGCTACTGCTGGAATTCCTGACTCAGGGGGCAGGACAAACAGGAGTTTCAAGTTCAGGTATTAGATTTTTGAAGTTGCTCTTTCTTCCAATGAAGTTGGAAGACTTTCAGAAGTTGGAAGACTCTAGGGCAGAGAAAGGGAAGCCAGACTCATGAAATTCTATGCCTACACCTAGGGGCTCAGTGACTCACCCACCCACAGTCATTAAGATAGAACTCAATAGACTGGGTGGTTTTCTCTTTCCCAAACAAAACACAGGAGGAGAGGAATATTAACAGAACCCTAGGAGACACCCTTTCTGGGCACTTTCTTTTATAAAAGAAATCAGGCAACTACCACCTATCTAATGAGCAATTACCAGACCCACACTTTTTTTGAACCCTCACAACAGCCATGTTAGGTGGGTCTTGTTATCCTCACTTGACAAATGATGAAAATGAAATGGGGGTGGGGGCGTGTAGGAAGGACCTTATCAGGGGTCATACATTCAACAGAGACCTGGAATTTGAATTAAAGCCTGTCTCCAAGGACTATGCTTTTTTGGGTGAGTGAGGATGGGGAAGGTCCTATCCTTCTGGCCCCTCCCTACCTTTAAAACTAAAGTAAAAAGTTTCTTTTCACATCAGTCCTCACCTGGTCTTACTCCTCTCCACTTGGCACCAGGAGACTCAGGAAACAGTCTCTAGAGTGAACATATTCTGAAGTTCATATTTCAAACAGTCCTTTAGACCTTTTTTCTGAAACTTCCCCTTTTTCAAAAAATTGATTTTTAATGAGAGAGGAAAGGGGAAGAGAGAGAGAAGAGAACAAAAGAGAAGAGAAGCGAAGCAAAGCATCAATTTGTTGTTCCACTTATTTATGCATTCATTGGCCGATTCTTAGATGTGCCCAGACTGACATCAAACCCGAAACCTTGCTGTATCAGGATAACACTCTAACCAACTGTGCTGCCCGGCCAGGGCCTGAACCTTCCCTTTTTCTTGCGTCCTTCCCAGATGCCCAGTCCCATACCTCAAGTTTACCACCACAGTGAGATCTTTACACGGCAGGTGCTGCTGTTTCCCAGAGCAGCTCAGAGACATCATCCTCAGTGACCCAACCCTGACCAGCCTTCTCCCCCAATATCATTTTTCTCAGCTCCTCCTCTGCCCAGCTTCACACCCCATAAGTGCACCTTCCTTACATACACTACGTGGCAAATCACACATCTGATATTCAGATGTTTAAGTCAGTGTTGTGAATAGTGTCCCACATAGTAAGCACTCAAAGATTTTCAGGAAAGGAGAGAGGAAAGAAGGCAGGAGCGGACTCCTGGGTCTAGAAAAACCTTAGGGATCATCTGGTCCAATAGTTCTGGAAGGAACTCTGCATCAGATCACCTGGGACAACACAAACACCAGGGCCCCACCCTGAATGACTGACTCACCTCCAGGGGCAAGGCCTGGGTATGTATGTCGGTTAAAAAGCTACCCAGGTGATTCTGATTGAGCCTGTGCCGAAGAGCCACTGTTCTCATCCTCCCCTTTTGCAAGTGAGGAAACCAAGTCTTGGAGAAACGACACTCATCCTGTAAACTAGAGATGGGACTGAAACTAGAACCAGGTGTCCCAGGTCCCAATGCCACACGCACTCCATGTATCACATTGCCTAAGCTCCAATAGCCCCTCCAGTCAGCAGGCCTCCAGCTGGGCGCTCTCTGAAGACTGTCAATTTTCCCCAGTCTGAGGAAGAGAGGAGGCCAGGGGAGGGGATGTGCAAAGTAGCTGCGCACTCATTATTCCGTGCATACCTCACCTGCACAGAATGCACCTTGGACCCCACGCTGACCAGATACATGGGAGCCCTTTGTTTCTGGTGGGGACTGCGCAATACAGCAGAGTGGAAGTCAGACCTAACTAGCTCTGAGACCCTGACCTACTACTGCTGGCACCTTAAAAATGTAAGATGAATAATTTCACTTATATGTGGAATCTAATGAACAAAATAAAAGAATGAACAAAATAGAGGCATGGACACATGGAACAGACCTGACAGCTATCAGAAGGGAGGGGGGCTGGGCACTGGATGAAAGGAGGTAAAGGGATTAAACAAAAACATATATACGCAAATAACACAGCCCTGGCCGGTGTGGCTCAGCTGCCCGGAGCATCATTCCGTACAGCGAAAGGTCTCGGGTTTGATTTCTGATCAGGGCACAGGCCCGCGTTGCAGGTTTGGTCCCCAGTCAGGGTGCAGGTTGCAGGATGCATGAGAGGCAACTGATTGACGTTTCTCTCCCTCCCTACCCCTCTCTCTAAAATCAATAAGCATGTCCTCAGATAAGGATTAAAAAAAACACAAAACACACAAAGAAATAGACAACACTGTGGTGACAGCCAGAAGGAGAAGGGGGCAGGGAGGAAGGGAGAGGTGGGCAAAGTGTGGGGGAATGGGGATGGAAAGAGACTTTGTGTGGGGCCATGGGCACACGACGCAGTGTGCAGATGATGTTTCATTGAGTTGTACACTTAAAACCTGTATGGTTTTACGAACCAATGTCAACCAATAAATTCTATAAATGAATGAATGAATGTAAGACGGCCCATGGATACTCTGTTTTAAACAGTGGCACTTAAATCACTTTTCACTTTTATTAGTACTGGTGATAATAACCACACGGAGGCAGTGCATAATGCCATACTGTAGGATAACACCTAAGGAATGCAGTGTTTCTAAGAGTGAGGAAGAGGAACGTTAATTCATTCAAACTTTGAACACCAGAGTTTGGTAAAACAGGCTCAGTCCAAGGAATACAATCAACCCCAGTCCATACACATAACCACCACCCCATAAGTGCACCTTCCTTACATATACTACATGGCAAATCACACATCTGATATTGAGATGTTTAAGTCAGTGTTTTGAACAGAGTGTCCCACATAGTAGGCACTCAAATATTTTTAGGTTCAACCTAAGAGAAAAGTAGGCTTCAGTTTGCAGGGAGCGGGATTGTGGTGTGAAGGGCCATGCAGTACCGGGCAGACCCTGGAGAAGAGAATACTACATATGTGTAGCCTCCTTGTGGTGCACAGGAAACAGGGAAAAAGCCTACGAGTCCTTCAACTGTCCCTCAGTCCTTGGGATCCAACACAAGAAGTGGTGATCTAGGGACAGAGCCCCGATCAGAGAGTCCTAAGTTGCCACCTCCGTCCTACCAGCTCAAGGCCACTGTGGCCTGGGTTTTGACCTGTAAGACCGGCCTCTCTACAACATGGGGCTGTCCTGCCTTCCTTGGTTGGTGGGTGACTTGAGAGCAAAGTCTGTCTCACCTTCCTTTTTTCCTCTTTCCCCATAAAGGTCAATGAAACAACTGTAAATGGTGTGGACAAAGGAAAGTGAGGAGGCCAGGGAGGCCAATGAATTGGTCTAAGAAATCTAACAGAAGGAAGAAGTAAACATTCAACAGGAACAAAATGAAGAAACAAGAATTTTTAAAAAAATGAGAGGTTTAGGAACCTCCAGGACAACTTTAAACATTCCAACATCCGAATCATAGGGGTGCCAGAAGGAAAAGATCCCCAATCTAGCAAAGGAAATAGACTTCCAGGAAGTCCAGGAAGCTCAGAGAGTCCCAAAGAAGTTGGACCCAAGGAGGAACACAGTAAGGCACATCATAATTACATTAGCCAAGATTAAAGAGAAGGAGAGAATCTTAGAAGCAGCAAGAGAAAAAGAGACAGTTACCTACAAAGGGGTTCCCATTAGGCTATCAGCTGATTTCTCAAAAGAAACCTTGCAGGCAAGAAGGGGCTGGAAAGAAGTATTCAAAGTCATGAAAGGCAAGGAACTACATCCAAAATTACTCTATCCAGCAAAACTTTCATTTAGAATGGAAGGGCAGATAAAGTGCTTCCCAGGTAAGGTCAAGTTCAAAGAGTTCATCATCACCAAGCCCTTATTATATGAAATGTTAAAGGGACTTATCTAAGGAAAAGAAAATAAAAAATGTGAACAGTAACACAACAACTCAAAACTATCAACAATCAAACCTAAAACAAAAACAAAAACAAACTAAGCAAACAACTAGAACAGGAACAGAATCACAGAAATAGAGATCACATGGAGGGTTGTCAGCAGGGAGGGGGAGGTGGGGAGAATGGGAGAAAAGGTACAGGGAACAAGAAGCACAAGTGGTAGGTACAAAATAGACAGGGAGAGGTTAAGAATAGTATGGGAAGTGGAGAAGCCAAAGAACTCATATATATGACCCATGGGCATGAACCAAGGGGGAGAGGTGATGGTGGGAGGGGGGTGCAGGGTGGAGGGGAATAAACGGGGGAAAATGGGACAATTGCAATAGCATAATCAATAAAATATATATTTTTAAAAATCTAACTTAATTCTAGGTATAAGAATTTAGGCCTTTCCCATGACCCATCATCCCACCGGAGAGAAGCATGCAAGCTCACACTGCTCAACATTAAAAACCTATTCTGCCTTCACTTGATGTTACCTACAGGTGAGCTTTTGCAACCCGGAATGGTTCCCAACAATACATGAATACGTGTTTGTTTACTAAAGCTTCCAGCCAGAGATGTACCACTGGCCACCGCTTGGAAAGGTAGAACATAGGAAGGACAGAGACACGCAACCAGCACTAGGTAGTCCTCTAACAGTGATCCCTTCCACTACCAGGGAGAAGTCCTGTTAACACATACAACCCTCCTACACAAATGCAGAAATATTACATTTTTGTCATCTTCATCTCCTAAATGACCTTCTTTTCAACTTCCTCTAGTACCTACCCACCAGACCACCAGGATGAGAAGAGCTGACAATAAGCAAGGTGATGAATGTAGCACAACAGAACCAGAAAGCAAGTCCCAGATGGGAGATGGCAAAGGAACTGAACAAGGAAGACAAGCCCTTAACTTCTTCCCACTGCTTAATCCTCCTGTGAGGACTGAAATGAAATGGCCATGCAGCCTTTTCATCTAAAATCCCTCTCAGAGGCCAATCACCTTGCAATGGAGCCAGGAGGGGTGGGGAGTATTCCCGGTTGGCTGATGACACATGGACTTCTGAGACTGGTCACGTCACCTGACTCAACAAGTATTAAGCACCTGTTATGTCAGGCCCTCCACTCAACTCTGCACACACAAAAGGGAAGAGACGTGGAACGGTGGTTGCCCAGGGCAGGAGGTGGGGAGAATGGAGAAGCTGTGTGTAAGGAGTACAGTTTGTTTGGGATGATGAGAAGTTTTGGAGATGGATGGCAGTGACGGCTGCACAACAATGTGAGTGTATGTAATGTCACTGAATTGTACACTTAAAAATGGATGAAATGGTAAATATTATGTAGTGTTTATTTAACTATAATAAAAAAGATTTTTCTAAAGGAGGGTAAGACAACCTTTTCCTCGTCCTTCCGAAGAACCGGCCTTCTTCAGAATCATTCAATTCTCTCTCCTCCAGTGTAAATCTGAATTCTTTTGCATGTCTTTCCTTTCCTGTCATCAAAGTGCTCTGCCAGGCAGCCCAGCATCCAGAAATCTCTCTCAGTTCTGGACACAGGCCCCAGCACATGCTCACCAACGCCAACCCTCCAGCAGCCCCTAACGGCTCAGGCTAAAGTCACATACTCCCTCTTCTCCGAAAATGTCCCATGTATATGAATAAAACCTGTCTTCTACCAAAACACAGATCTAGGGCACATACTCTTGGAAGACCAAAACTATTTCTCACACAGGCTGTCTCCAACCCATGAAACAAGCCTCATTCCAAGCCTCCAAATACTTGACCACAGAAACAATGTGGATGGTGGCATACCTAAGCCCACAAAGCCTGTTTGCCACAGGTCACATATTTACAATAAAAGGAGGAGCAAACAATATTGCTCCAAGCACATAGTCTAGACTGGGGTGTCCAACCTGCGGCCCAAGACAAAAATGTACATTTACTTAAAACATTATGAGATTATTTTGTGATTACGTGTTGCAATGTATTTCATGTGTGACCCAAGACAACTCTTCTTCTTCCAGCAGAAACGCCAAAAGGTTGGACACCCCTGGATGTCGGCTACACACCGTCCTTCCCTCAATGCATACCTGTACCTGTATTGTGACCCCTGGGAGTAGGCCACCAGTAGAACAGGGGTGACAGCTCAGGTTTTGGAGTCTGAGTCTGAACCTGGGCTCTGCCACTTATTGGCTGGACAATCTTAACACATTTCGTACCACATAGAAATCTTTAAGAAATACGCCAGGGACTGCACGTTTTTGGGCAAACGGCCCGTTAATTAAATCACCTCGTGATTCAGTCCTTAACAGATGGTGCGTGAAACACGAGAAAACTCGTGAGCGGTACGGAAAGTGTTAGGCAAGTTATTTAACTCCCAAGTTCTATAAGTCCTGATTTCTTCATCTTGAAAGTGAGGATAATATCATGTAACTCAGAGTTATTATGAGAGATAATGAGATTACATAAGGAGAGAACTTACTGCTAGTAAGTGTTCGTTATTATTCCCACTCCAAACCCAAAACCCCTTCTGAAATGAATACACATTAAGATGCAAATGACTTGCATCAGAGCAATCTTTGTTCTGAACCGGAGAAAGAGAAAAGAAGGGCTTACTACAGGTCTAAAGGGATAAAGAAACTGACAAACTTCTGAGCCACATGTGGCCTGTCCCCTTAACACCACAGACTACAAGATAGTATCTATGCTGTAAAATGCCCCTGTGATGGTTACAGGAACTTTCTCCAGCTTCTCCAAACCTTAGCTAGACAAAGGTCAAGAGCTCATCAAGTTCTGCTCTCCTAATTAGTGAGGAGATAGCGAGAAGTGAATGGACGGCTTCATCAACTTGTCCCCACCAGCAGCTCTACTCCCAGCCACTCAGCCACCCCCAAAGCTGTTCTTCTCCAAGGAATACATGAGGCAAGCTGTCTTCTACCCTCTGATTATTCTCCTGAAATCTGAGTGATGACACTAATTCATGAGAGCTCTGTCTTCAAGGTGTCCAGCATCGGATGAAGGACCAGAGAAACGAGACAAAGGTGCTGGCCCTCTCACCGTGAGCACACACCTGTCTCTGCCTCATGCTGCTTAGGATCTGCGCTGCCCTGTCCGACTGTTTCCTTGTAGACTCTTTCCTGAGCCACTGAGAATGAAAAACCAAGTACTACATGCTTCAGCCACTTTCTTACAAATGTGCCTTGAAAGAAAGAGTGGGTGGGTGGTGGAGAGAACAGGAAGATCTTTCTCACAGTCTGGCACAGAACAGGCCCACTTTACCTCCTCAGGTGCGCTGACAGACAGACAAAAGCTGTTAGATGAGATATATGCCACGCACAAAAGTAACTGAAAGCCTACATTCCTCTCCCCACCCAGAAAGTAGTAAAAGATGACTTAGGAGCTTCTTTCCGACTTCATGGAAGTAATCTGTCCGGTCCTTCACCTGACCTTTCCCTTGTCCATAACAAGTTCACAAGAGACATTATTGGAAATTTGGGTGAAAAACAAAGAATTTTTAATGTGCTGTCCAGACACTGCAGGGTGGTTAACATCCCTGACCCCCAAATACTAAATGCTATTAGTGCTTCCAAGACACAGCGATAATTAAACCTCCCTCCCCAACACGCCCAAACACCCTCCGAAGGCAGCGCCACCCGCACGGAGAAACACCGGGCAGGTACCTGCACTGCCTTCTGCTGCAGTGCCCAGCGCACACACGGCACGCTTTGGTGCTGGTGGACTGAATCTAGCAGGAAAGGACAAGTCAAAGGAAAATTCAGGTCCACAGCTAAATTGTAAGGTCTGTGAGAAGGTGGAGAACAAGAACAGTGAGGGCTGGCATAGTAGGGGAGGCTTTGTGGAAAAAGCAGAAGTTGAGGTGACTCTCGAAGGAGGTGGCATTTTCGTCACTCAGCCCCTACTGATCCTCAATCTGTCCCGGAAAGACTGCTGTTCGGAGAAAACTCCTTCCACCCTGTGGTTCCAGGAGCCATTCAGCACGGCACACCCCTCAGCTCTCATCCTCAAACGGTTCCTGGTAGGACAAGCTGTGAGGAATTTTCTGTTATCCTTCAGAAGACCAGTCGATGACAGGCCTTCTGTAAGGGGCCTTCTCATCCTGAAGGGAAGGCAGGGTGCACCCTGCCACACGCCTGACTTGGCCACGGACTCCGAGTGGAGGGGGTTCTGGCTGTGACTGCGGAAGCTCTGCACTTCACCTGTCACCTCCAGCCCCGTAAGATTCTCCTGCTGTGGGACCGGCACTTCCCAGATGAGTCTGACGTCTGAACTACCTCCTCTGGCAAAGGTCTTCTCGACTCCTCCCTTACCAACCACCACCATTTTTTTTGGCAAAGAGTTCGTTTCCTCCATTCTTCTCTCTCCAGCCACTAAGGCTCCTCCCACAGGCTGTGCCACCAAACATTTCTCATAGCCTGTCCCACTGTATTCTGCGCTGCCACCTCCCTGATATTGAAGCTGCTCCTGGAGTCCTGCTGCTCCAAGAAAAGCCCAAGGCTGTGGCTTCCCCAATTCTGTTTCATTTCAAACAAGCAAAATCAGTAACACTCCACCTATACTCCCCGCTCACCCTTTACCTGCACACAATGTAAACTGAGAGTCTCATTTATTTATATACATTACCTATCTGATGTTAGGAAGAATTCACTTCCCACGGACTACAACAACTGGTCCTACTTGTACTTACGTCTATCAGATTTACCTACCTTCTAACCCAGCTACAACTCAGATTAATGACAACTGGTGATACATACAGTCAAAGGTAACTATGTGAGGAGATGAACATTAATTAGCTTGACTGCAGTAACCATTTCACTATATATATTAAAACATCATGTTGCATACCCTAAATATACACACTTTTTATTTAAAAAAAAAAAAAAATCTAGCCCTCACCAGTGTGGCTCAGTGGACTACGTGCTGGCCAATGAACCAAAAGGTTGCCAGTTTGATTCGCAGTCAAGGCACATGCCTGGGTTGCGGGCCAGGTCCTCACTTGGGGGTGCAAACAACCAATGGATGTTTCTCTCCCTGTCTTTCTCCCTCCCTTCCCCTCTCTCTGAAAATAAATAAATAAAAAAATTTTTTTAAATGTTTTAACATTTCCCTGGCTGGTGTAGCTCAGTGGATTGAGCATGGGCCTGTGAAGCAAAGAGTCTCTGGTTCGGTTCCCAGTCAGGGCACATGCCTGGGTTGCAGGCCAGGTCCTACGTAGGAGGCGTGTGAAAGGCAACCACACATCTATGTTTCTCTCCCTCTCTTTCTCCACCCCTTTCCCTCTCTGAAAATAAATAAATAAAAAATCTAAAAAAAAAAAAAAAATTAAAAATGTTTTAAGATAAAAACCTGGCAATATGCCCTTCTCCTTCATAGGCACGCTCTAGACATCAAGCACAACTATCCACCCTCTGCGGAGCAGTATGTGAGTCCACAGACCCCAAACTCAGAGACCCTCCCTCCACTGAATAAAAATGAGGGTCATATGAGTCATATGCCCTTTCCATATACATATACCCTTGCCCTTGGAAACAAACTTTATTTTTCCTCCCATAATAAAACTCAGGAAATCCTTTTGGAATTCCATGCCATCCTCAGGTCCCACAAGCCCTTGGTTTTTGACCAAATGCTCCACCCTGAGAACAGCCCCAGTCCAGGGTCTCCCAATTCCGGTTGTCACCAACCCCCACCTGCTGTCTAGATTCACCTCTATCTACCTTTTCTATGGCAACGCCAGCTTGGTTTTCTGATATGTGATTTATTTCTCGCTCAATCAAATAAATATTTTTGTCTTGTAGAAAGTAAAAACAAGTCTTGTTACATGACTTCACATCATACTAAAGTTTTCTGCTATAGTCTTACCATGGTTTGCGATTATATGTATGTCCTACACACGATTACTTTAATAATGTCTCTCCCTACTACTACACTGTAGGGAAACCATGGCTGTTTTGTTCATCACTGTATCCCCTGTGCCGAGTTCTAGATGCTTCCTCAGACAGAACAGGAAATCCTTCCCACAGTTAGCAAGTACTTCCTCAGGCCATCTGGCCACTAGACAAAATCTCCAGGAATTCCTGAGACACTATAATTCCATCCTTTTTTTCTCTCCTTCCTCTACCATTCCCTACCCTTATAAAGAACCTCAAGTACCTTTTCTATTACTCTCTGGAGAAGCTTCCTGTAGATGGGAGAATCCCAGACTCAAGTCAAGAACGGGCTGGTTGGAAAGGGAATGGCAGGAAGAACAGGAGAGAGGAGACAATGAAGGCAGGCTGTGCACAGGGTCCGAGTCTTCTTCCAAGTTAATGACTTCATATCTTCCTATATTCTGTGGGCATGCAAGAAATGCTTTGAGAGTTGACTTACTAACCTGATTACTTTTTGTTCTAGTTCTTCAACTTAGGAAGGAAAAGACTAAGGGAGTTGGGGGTATAAAGTGGTTGTTGGGGGAAGGAAAAGACTGGATATCAGATTTCAAAATGATTGACCACAGTGTAACAGAAAATGAGTATAATTCACAGCAATCAGGTTTAACAAGAAATTTCTTACTTCCGAGGTGCTTAAATATTGAGGAAAGAATTAATAGTTCAGAAAAGGGGAGCCTGCACTTGCAAAGACATTTCTTTAAAAAAAAATAAATAAGGCCCGGCTGGTGTAGCTCAGTGGATTGAGCGTGGGCTGGGAACCACAGGGTCCCAGTTCGATTCCCAGTCAGGGCACATGCCTGGGTTGCAGGCCAGGTCCCCAGTGAGGGCCATGTGAGGGGCAACCATACATTGCTGTTTCTCTCCCTTTCTTTCTCCCTCTCTTCCCCTCTCTCTAAAAAAAATAATAAGTAAATAAATAAATTTTTTATTTACCGTATTTTTTGGACTATAAGACGCACTCCCCCCTCCAAATTTGGGAGGAAAATGGGGGTGAGTCTTATAGTCTGAATGTAGCTTACCTGGCTCACATTGGTGAAATATTATGTTATTTATGTTATTAAGTATGTTACCACATTTTTTGCTTCAAATTTTTTTTTCCTATTTTCCTCCTCTAAAAACTAGGTGCGTCTGATAGTCCAAAAATACGGTTTGGTTTTGTTTTTTTTGAGAGGGGGGAAGGGAGGAAGAAATACAAGGAGAGAAACATTGATTGGTTGCCCATGTGCCCACACATGTGTCCCAACTGGGGACGAACCCATAGCCCAGGCATGTGCCCTGACCAGGAATCAAACCAGCAACCTTTTCCTTTGCTTTTCGGAATGACGCCCAACCAACGGAGCCACACCAGTCAGGGTGCAAAGGCATTTCTTTCTTTTTTAAGATTTTATTTATTTTTAGAGAGAGGGGAAGGGAGGGAGAAAGAGGGGAGAGAAACATCAATGTGTGGGTGCCTAGGAATCGAACCAGTGACCCTTTCATTTGCAGGCCCATGCTCAACTCACTGAGCTATACCAGCCAGGGCAAGGCATGTCTTAAGTGGATGCTCCCAGAGCTCTGATTCAATACTTTAGTATAGTAATGAGCACAATATTAAATACATCCTTCCCGTAGTACCTAGAACCTGATTCTCAATACTGCAGACTGACAATGCTTGGTGACTGACTGATGCAGGAAAGGATATTATTTAATTTTCTCTAGCACAACTTTGGAGACAGAACGATTAGTCAGACAAGACTCTCAGATGGCTTCTGAAGATGCTCTCCAGTCCTGGAACTGTTTTATGTTTCTGGGTTGAGAGGTTACCACATTCCTTATTTACAGATCTATGCTAGGGTACAAGCTTGTAAAGAGTGGTTGCACACTTTCTGCCATCTTGTCCCCAAGATGACCAGTGGGGACATGCTACGCATGCAAGCTGTGTGCGTTACGCTGTCTTAGGTGCACCGTCCAAAGCTGAAAGGAATGGAGGAGGCCAGGTCGGAAATCAGGATTCTATGCAGCATAGTGTTAACTGAGCTGCTGAGGCAAGCTTGCAGGGGTAAACCAGCTGGCTCTCCTGCTAACCCTCTTATTGTTATCCTAACTGTCAAAACCTCACTTTTCCTCACTAAAGGCTATGGCAATCTGACCTGTCACAGCATAGAGGATGGTGGTGTCTCTTCTCTCACTCGGGGAATGGCTGAACACCTAGCTCCAGCAAAACTCTCTGCAACCTTCCTTCCATCATTTTGCCGAAGCAGCATTTCCCTTCACTCCAAATGCCATGAGCTCCCCAAACAGCAGCACTCCTCATTTGCAGTTTTCTAAGAAAAAACTCACTATTTAATGCTACTACTTCTGCTGTCGGAGGTCAGTCTTCCCATTCCCCTGCCTGAGGCATCTGTCATCAACATTTCGACAGCTAGCACATCAGAACACAGTAGCAGTCCTGCGTTGCTCAGCAGCCTAGAAATCCGTGCCCAGAACGCCAGCTTTCCAAGTGGTGCTGGCTCCACAGCCTCATGAAGAAACAAGGAAGAGGAAGAGACTTCTCCAAAGAACAGACACAACGACACAAAGTCATTGGAAAAAGAACATCTCTGTCAGCACTACTACCCAGCAACAAGTCCCTCTTGACTGTGCTCCATGGTATTATTTCAATACAACACTGCACATAGCTGCACAGTTTCAAGGACACTGCAGTCTAAAACTTCCAGCTGGTTGGACAGTAAAGAGAAGCTGTTTGATTTATGAAGTGGGTCAACCAAAGGGAGCAAATGCAAAGGAAAGAGGCCAGCCTGGGGTCTGCTCCCTCCTTGTCCTGTCCACTTCCACTGAGACTTGTCCTTTGTGAGAAGCCAAGAGTTCCAAGTCAGAAGGTTCTTCTGGAATACAACCGGGCTTGGACACAGAGAAGGTTTCAAACAAGAGGCCCAAATTTTCTCTTGAATGAGCCTAACTTTACTTGAAGGGCACTGCTCAGAGGAGGCTTCCAGAACTCTGTTTACCACCAGACAAGGTCTGATTCCAAAAACAACTCAGGAAAGAAATATTCTTAATTGTGTCTATATAAAAGAGGAGCAATAGGAAGCCTAACAAGTGTGTCATTTGTTGATGCTTTCTCTAAGAAGCATTGTGCTAGGAGCTCTCACTTATTATAACATGCATTTATTCAACAAACACTTGAGCACCCATTATGTGTAAAACAAACACTGTTATAGACACTGGGGATGCAAAAATGGACAAAACGGTCACGGAACTTTCACTGAACTTACATTTCAGTCAGGGTTGATGAAAGTAAATTCATATGTCAGCTGGTGATAAATACTATGAAGTAAAATAAAGCAGACTAAGGGAATGCTACATAAAATTTTATGTAAATACTAAGCAGGAGAGGGAGTGCTATTTTAGATACAGTTGTCCTAGAAGGCGTCTCTGATTGCCATTTGATAACAATAAGGACTAGCATAAGGTCACCGTGTGCCAGAAACTGGACTAAGTACTTAGTATACAGTATTTCATTAACCCTCAGCAACTCAGAGCTCAGCACTATACTATCCTCACTTATACAGATGAGAAAACAGAGCCTTAGCGAGGGTAAGGCTCTTTGCAAAATCTGTAGCAAGTACGAAAAGGAAGAGGAGCAAGGCCAAAGTCACAGTGAGAAAGCCAGGACTTGAACTCAGGAATGCAACCCCATTCTGCTGTGTTGATGGTGAAATGGAGCCTCAGAGGTCAAGTATGCCTGTGGTCACAAAGTGGCCTCCCCACACACGACTAAGAGATTAGTGCAATTCAATCTTCCCTAATAGCAGACTATTACTCTCATCACCAGTTGAAAATCAAGCCTTATCTTGAAACAAGAGGAGAACGACAATTTGGGCTCTTTAAGACCAGCTAATAAATGCTTTATATATTCCTCTCCCATCCCCTTCACCAGGCCCCCAACACAAGATGGTATAAAGGGAAACATCTTTGCTGTTAGTTCTCCAGGTTACCAATTTCTCACTGGAAAACAGACAGGAATAGAACAAGAGAGGACTGAGCGAGCTGCTTCACAATGCCACAGCAGCTCTGTCTGGGGTGGAGCAGAGGGGCCAGGCACTAAGAAAAGGTCAGCAGCAAAGAGGAAGCAGGTCCTCTCCAGTCCCATTTCAAAGAAAGCACAGCTTTCCCTGAAGCCCTGGAGTACTGGGGTGGCACTTGGGGGGCGGCCGGGGTGGGGGGGCGGCGGGGCGGGGAATGCTTTCTTAAGAAGCCTATGGGCAGGAAAGACAAGCGCTAGGGAGCAGGTCTGTGGCCTCTCTGGAGTAGGAGAGGAGAATAAGGCAGGAGGCATCTGAGGAAGGAGGCTAATATCGCTTCAAACAGAAAAGTCCAGAAGGGAAATACCATAACCAAGGTCAAAGGGTGTTTGCAGAATTGCTGGAAATCCCAGGCTGAGGATCCAAGCCAAACTAGCAGAGGAGGCTAAAGGGAAACAGAAGCCCAAGCAGAGTCCCACAAGGTTTAAATCAAAGGTCATGGTTTGGACACACTCCCTTTTCGTTGTGTTACAGTCACCGAACCTGTAACCAGTTAATTAACAACCACGGTGGGAAGGAAAGGTGGGGGTTCATCCTAGAGAGGAGCACATCAAGGGGACCCTGAATTACCATCTTAAACTCCAACGGCTTCACTTGAGAATTGAAGTTTAAACTGACCTTACGAATCTCCCTCCGAAAGTCTTTCCACGCTCTCCCACCAACACACAGACACACACACAGAGTAATTCAATACTCAGTCCCCCTTCTCAGCAACCTTATCTTCAGCAAGTCAGGTCTCTAGCCCAACACTGCACCAAACAAATTATGACCTGAATGGCGAGAAAAACTGTGTCACCTAGAGAAACCCAATTAACAACATGACTCTGCTCTCTTCAATTCCCCTCTCCCCTCCAGTCATATCCGGGGCACCTGTGTGGCTGACCGCCTTTTCCTGATACTGGCCACGTTCCCTGGCTAACTCCAAAGCCAGAAGACAATTTGAGCCAGGGGCCTCAGGAGAAGCTAACCCAGAGACAGGAAATCCTGCTCTCCATCTAGGCCTGTTGAAAAACCGGAAGGACACAGGACAAAACACCACTTGGGTGACAGTCTGGAGTGTTCACCTTGAAATCACTAAACTGCCCCTTAAATCAGAGCTCCTTCCTGAAGAAAAGCACACAAAGCTGCTGAAAGCTCCCAAATGAGGGCATGCAAGCGCTCCAAGAGGAACAATAAATAGGTATTTCGAAGAAATTCCTGCCGCAGCAGTTTCTTCTTACCTCTTTTCTAATTAGCCCCTTCGATCAGAGATCTCCATTACCTCCCCCACCCTCCGGAAGGTTTTCCAAACCTCCCGACTGACCACATACAGCATGTGTTTTGTGTGTGCACATACATAAACATCCTCTTCCCAGCCCATGCTCGAGTTTCTGAAGAGAATAAATGCTTTTCCTCCTCCTCCAGTGCACTTGTCTTTCCTCCCAGCCCCACACTGCTGCAGAGTTGGTAATATAATATTCAGGGACCCTGAGACCGGAAATGCCTGGTTCTGGACTGCTGCACTTGAAACACTAGAGAAGGGCTAGGGAGAGCTGAACAGGGGGATGAGGACGACGGAAGAAGATGTGGGGTGGAGACGGGAGGCTGAAATTCCGATCAGGTAGAGATGCAATTCAGGGGTGGCCGAGAAGGAGAAAGGTTGATGAGGGGGAAGCTTGTCAAGACAGTTGCAAAGTCAAAATTCTAGAAACAGAGAAAGGAGGGGGAGGAAAAAGACCTAAGTAAGGGTAAGGGAGTGGGGGGAAGGGGGTACCATAATAAAGATTCTGCAGGTGATGGGCTTAAGTTTAGGGGAACTAGAGGGTGACCATCAAACAACTTGGAGAAGGGGGTCCGGAACCTTAGCCAAAGGTAGAGGTGGCAGGGAAGTGTGGGGGCGGGGCACCAAGGGTGGGGACTGAACTGCCTCCCAGAATCTGCAGCAAGTGGAGAGAGAAGAGCAGAGGGCAGGGGCCCAGTCGCGGTGGGCACCCGGGGAACGGGCAGGGGTCGCCGAGGGACCCGGCGGGCTGCCGGAGGGGGCCTCGGGGAGCACGTGAGGCGTGCAGCCAACCCGCTCCCCTGCGGCGAGAACAAGAACCAGGACGAAGCTAGGGGCGGCGCGCTCACCCGCAGGGCGGACAGGTCGATGTCGTCCAGGCTGCGAGCGGGGGCTGGGTCGCCCATGGCCTCTTCGGGGAGTGGGGCCCCGGGGCCGCTCACGCTCCTGCTCGGCTATTCCGCTGCCGCCGTCGCCACTTCTCCCCCATCAGGGGATCCTAGGGGCGGACACCACCGGGGAGGGGGAGGGCCGGCAGGAAGACCGACCCACGGGCTGACAGGAGCTACAGCCCGGGAGCCTGCAACCCGAGCCTCCCGACCCTCCTGCGCAGGCGCGGAGTGGCGGCGCGCCGGGAGGGTAGACGAGAGAACGTGACGCGAACGCGTTGGGTTCCCCCTCCCCCTAGGCACCGACACCTGCGCGCAAGCGCAGGAGAGATAAAGAAAGGCGCGCGTGTGGATTGAGCGGCCGCGCGAGCCAGGCTAGAAAGAAGTGGGCGTCGGCCGAGGAGGCCTTGGAGCGCGCCCACCAGCTGTTGCGCGTGCGCACAGGCGTTTCCTTCCCTTCCCCTATTTTATACTCTTTTTCTCCCCCATTTCTTCTTAGCTCTCCTTTGACGCCTTTCCTTCCCTTTACCTCCTCTTTCGTGTGCCCAGCTGCCAATCAAACCACCCACCTCTCTATTTGCAGAAGAAGGAGGAACCCAACCCCCTCTATTACTAGGGGGGTTGTTATGGTAACTCCCCACGCGAGGGTTGGGTGGCCTCTAGATAGGATGGGCTGTCCACCCACCTAATTGCCATGGCAACAGTGGAGCCGCTGAAGGAGGGGCCTCTCAGTGAGAACTTGGCTGGGGAAGCCACAGAGGAGCTGGGGAGTGCAGTGGGTGGGACTGGCTGCCTCAGGAATGCCCTTTAACCCCTTCCCTAGCTGGAGTGTTGAGGAGGGGATCTGAGATCTCAAGATAGGTATTCTTACTGCAGACCTTAATCTCTGAAACTGCTTGTGCTGCACAAAGGAATTGTTTCAACAATTATTCCTTGACTGATCACGGGAGCCACGTGTGGGGGGAAGGGGTGGCAGGTAGAGATGGAGAGGAGAAGGAGGAATCTGTCTAACCCCTTCACATCTTGCTTGGGTCACCTTAGGTGTAGCCATGTTGGCATAGCAGACCCAGCCATTAGCCTCCCTGGAGGCAAGGTAATGCTAGGTGAAGGATAAGGAGTCACGTTCTGCCACTGACATGCTGTATGACCTTGAATAAGTTGCTTTGCTTCTCTGGGCCTTTCTTTCGCTGTTATATTGAGGGAGAAGGCTGATCCTCGAGATCACTTCCAAAAACAATACTATCTCTGCAAGATCAGCCTTAATGAAAATATCATTTAGGAGAGTCTGAATGAAAAGTCCTTGGAAAGGGGCTAACACCCTCCCTTCTGGATCCTTCTCCTTAGTACTTTCAGATGCATATCCAGTCTTGCTCTCCTGCCCTCCTACCTTGCCATTGTTTTTGTCCAAGCCACAATCCCTACTCACCTCCATTATTCTCATCAGCCTCCGACTCCATCTCCCTGTCCAACCCCCTTAAATCAATTCTCCATACCCATAGTGATCTTTCTAAAACTCAAATCTGGTGTCACTCTCCTATTTAAGACCCTTCACTGGCTGCCTACTGTCTTTTGAGTAGGGTCTAAAGTGTGACATCAAAGACGCTTCAAGATTCTGCCTGCTTCTCCTGCCTTGTTTTTCAGTATTCCACCACTGAATCCCACATAGTCTAGCCACCCTAAAATTAGTTCTCAGAACTCAGCAGACCCTTCTCTAGCCTTTGCACTTCTGTTTGTTCTCCCTGGACTATTCTAAGCATGCCCGCTGCCCTTTGTTTTGTTCTACTTGTTTCGTCCTACATGTCCTACATGCTTTGTCCTAAACCTTCTCCATGAAGCCCTCCTTGATTCACTAAGATTGAGTTTGACTCTTCTGTTTTTGCCTGGCTTAACCCATGGTAACATTTAATGCATTGAATTGTAAATATCTACTGAATCTCCTTAAAGACCGGAATTATGTCAGTTGTGTTCTGCACAGGGCCTGGCACCTACTAGTGGTTCCGTAACACATAAGTGATTGAAGGCATGAAGGCCTCTGTTGTCTGTGTAGGTACTGTGATATATAGTAATTCAAGGTCAAGACCATGGGATAGTAGGAAAAAACAAAGAATTTGAAGTTAGTGCTTTGGCAAATCATTAAATTTCTATGAGGCTCAAGTCTGTAAAAAAGAGATAAAATAGAGACAGTAACAGAGAGGGTAGCATAAAATAAAATTAGGTATGAAAAGCACTTGGCATATACTAGGTCCTCAATAAACTAATGTCTGACTCAGAGGCAGTGTTCAATTAAGAGATACAGAGTCCCTGAAGGAGGAAATGAAGATCACAGTGACAGGATAAATGGCCATCCAAACCTCAAGAGGCAGTTAATCTGGGTGAGGAAAATAAGATTGGCCCCCTGCTGATAATTACCAAAGCTGGAGTACAGGTTCTCAGGTACGTGAGGCTTTGTTATCTTAATTCTCTACTTTTATATATACAGGGGTTGACAAAAGTGGGTTTACAGTCGTGAGTATATGAAACACAGTTTATGCTTGTATTTTTTAAAAGATTTTATTTATTTATTTTTAGACAGAGGGGAAGAGAGGGAGAAAGAGAGGGAGAGAAACATCAATGTGTGGTTGCCTCTCCCATGCCCCCTATTGGGGGTCTGGCCTGCAACCCAGGCACGTGCCCTGACTGGGAATCAAACCTGCAACCCTTTGGTTCACAGGCCAGCACTCAATCCACTGAGCCACACCAGCCAGGGCATATTCTTGTATTATTTCTTCTTATTGATGAAAGAGAGAAAAAGAAACATCGATTTGGCATTCCACCCATTTATGCATTCATTGCTTGACTTCTGCATGTGTCCTTGCCGGGGATCAAACCCACAACCTTGGCCTATCAGGACGACGCTCAAAGCAACTGAGCTACCCACCCAAGGAGTATTATTTATTTATTTATGATTGTATTATTATTATTATTAACCTACTTTTGCCACTTCTGTGTGCGTGCATGTGTGTGTGTCCTTAATAAAAACTTAGATCAAACATGAAGAAAAGTTAATATATTAAAAATAAGACAAATTGTAGTTTTGCCTCTGGGCAAAGAAAACATTTTACACAGGCCCAGTCGCCTTCGGTGCCTCCCACCCACCTTGGGAGGCTGAATTCACTCTCTTCAGCCTGGGTCTAGAGCAGCGATTTTCAGCCGGTGTGCCACAAGGAGTTTTACAACATGCAATACCTGATTATTTAGTCAGGAGCACTAAGGGAAAACCCTTAGATTGTCAAATAAAAAAATGACAACAGCCAACACAACAACAACTGTCTGGGTGAATGAATCAAAATACCTTTTTTTTTGGTCAGATTGGCAAAAAATATAATTTTTGGTGTGCTGCAGAATTTTAGTAATTAGTTTATGTGTGCCAGGAGATGAAAAAGATTGGAAATCCCTGGTCCAGAGCCAAGTCTTCCAATTTCAAGCCCACTACTCTTTTCCCTGCACTGGAAAGGCCTCCATTTAAGAAACTCCAGGACTGATGTGTGGAGGGAGAGGAAGATAGACCAGTGGTGTGAAACAGAAGCCCACCAAGCCCCAGCCCCTGGCCCAGCCCCAGCAGCGCTGCCTCCACCCCACTCCACAGTTAATGAGGTAATGGTACCCTAGGGAAAGAGGCACTTAGTGCTGACAATGAGGCTAATTAGCAGAATGCCAATTAGTACCAGGGGACCGCTAAATGTGGGAGGGGGGATTTCATGTATGGAAATGGCTTCTTCGGAGGAAGGGAGAAGTGGGCTTGAAAGGATGGGAACAAGACAACAGCATTTCCTCTCTCCACATTATCATGTACCAGCATACCCTCTTCCAGGAAGGCTTCCTAACCTCCTCACTCTACTCCCCTGTGGTCAATTCGGGACTGTGGAATGAGGCTTGGGGGAATGCAGGGCAAGAGCCAGGACCTGTACGATACTTTTTCTAATTGCAAAATATCTCAGATATATAAAAAGATACGATTACACATAGTAAAAGTTCATATACTCAGCTTAAGAAATAAAAGTCACTGATTCACTTGAAGCGCTCTCTGCATACCTGGCTGTTATCCCTTTTCCTCTGCCCAGCCTGGGAGACAGCCCTTCTCAATCTGGTGTGTGCCACATACTCTCCTGTGGACTATACCCTTTATTTTCTCTCTTCCCCCGCTCTGGATTAGCACCACCCAATAGAACTTTGTGTAAGGATGGAAATGATCTGTCTATACCTGCATGGTCCAATATGCTAGCCATTAGAGCAAGTGAGCACTTGAAATGTGGCTAGTGTAAATGATAAACTAAACTTTTAATTATTCCAGTTTAATTAATTTAAATATAAATAGCCAAATGTGGCTAGTGGCTACTGTACTGGACAGCGAGGCTTCAGGAGATATATGTCTAAGGGCCCCATGAGGGTAGGGACTTTGTTGTAGTCACTTCTGTGAGTCTAGAACAGTGCCTGGCAAATTGCAGGTACTCAGTAAATATTTAAGTCAACGACTGAATCTTCCAACAAGCCAGTTATGTAAGTATCATCCCCATTTCCCAGTTGGGATCACTGAGGCCCAGAAGCGCTATGACTTGAGAAGGCACCTTGGCTACAAGTGATAATTTCAGGATTTGGGTCCTGTTCTTCCTGACCTTGCCCTGTCTATGCCCTTAACCGCTTCACAAGGGGCTTCCCTGAGCCTCTCCCTGTGTTGTCACTTGAGGAACAGAAGGCAGCTCCTCCAGGATCTTCTCTGTGCACCGCCCTCACCTGCAGCTGCAACATCAGCCCCCTGTTCTCCAGGTGTCCTGGTTTCCTTCTACCTGGGCAGTATTGTGTGAACTTCTCCCAGCAGCTAGGTGATCGAGCTCCTAAAGCCACAGACAAGTACAATGGAGGTGGAGACAGCAGGAGGAAAGGAGTGGGGTGGCAAGAAGGGGAAGAAGCCTGGTGCTAAGTGTAGGCGGAGCGGGGGAGGAGGTGGCTGAAAAAGTACTCAGTTGGACTGAGGAAGAGGTGTGGATGTTTTCTACTCTTTTATTTATGAAACGCTTATTGAACTGATATAAAGTTAGTGTCTGTCAGCAGGCTGGTGCAGGGAGTCAGTGTGCACCCTCTACCCCTCCTCACTGTGGGGACTGAAGGCAGGAGTGGCTTCATCCTTCCCTCCACCTCACAGCAAGGGCTGGGAGAGGCCCTGGGGCAGAGGAAGGGAGGGAGGGATGGGAAGTCTTGTCCCAGGCTTCCTGGCAGGAGTTCTGCTCCTCTGTAGCAGTGGTTTGAATTGGGCAGCAGGGAGGATGAACTTCTCTGGGACCTCCTCCTGTCTCACCAGGCCAGGGGTGGGAGTGTCCTCTTTGGCTGCTTCTCAAGAAAGGGTCCTCTGTCACTTCTCTCATCCCCTTCAGAGATGCTGCCTCCCACAGGTCTCAAAGGGCGCTGCCCTCTGTCCTCAAAGTTAGGGGGCAGGGAGCCAGACTTGAAGCCCAGCAGCTGGTGACCTCTTCTGACTGAAGGTGCAGCTATGTCCATACTTCTAGGGGTATCATGCCCTCCTTGCTACCTAGCGGGGGCAACAAAGACTCATCCTCCAGGAACTTGAGGGGAAAGTGGACCAGATGGCCCTGGACCTGGGTGAGCTCAGACCGGGCCAAGGGAGGGCTGACCATGGCTAGGGGCTCCACGGCCACGTATTCCCGGAGTGCCCGCAGAGAACGTATGGCATTGGATGGCAGGCAGCGGAAGATCTGGGGGGAAGGAGGCATGGAAGCCAATAAGGTTTGGGGAGACTTTGCTGAGAACCCGAGCCCAGCTGAGCTGAACGCCCGCATCCTCACACCATCTCCCCGCACACCGACCCTGAGCCACCGAATCCTATATGACCCCAGACTCTCCTGCCCCTTCTGAGGATGGCGGTGCTGTAGGGCTTCTCTCCACCCCACCCTGAACAGGATAATCTATGAAATGCTCTCCGGCCCACTCCCCTCAACACCCACCTGCTCATAGATATTAGCATTGCTCTCAGCTACATCTTGCCACAACTGAAAGAAGTCATCACAGACAGGGTCTCGGAGATCCAGATCTGGCCGCACATCTGCCCCGAGAACCACACTACAGGAGAAAGGGGTCCAAGCCGGGCCGATTAAGATCCTCAGAGAGCCTGAATACCAGGGAAGTTATGCTGTGCCTACTTAGGTCATTCAAAATGGATGCAGTGCTAAACAATAAGATAGTGTCGAGTCCAACAGAGCCTTCATTTGTCTCTACTCTGGCGACTACTTTGATGCTTTAAAAAATATACCAAATTAGCCCTGGCTGGTGTAGCTCAGTGGCTTGAGCGCGGGCTGGAAACCAAAGGGTCCTGGTTCAATTCCCAGTTGGGGCACATGCCTGGGTTGCAGGCTGGGTCCCCAGTGAGGGCCATGTGAGAGGCAACCATATATTGCTGTTTCTTTCCCTTTCTTTCTCCCTCCCTTCCCCTCTCTCTAAAAATAAAATAAATAAAATCTTAAAAATATATATATACCAAATTATTTTAAAAGTATTTTTTCCTCATTTTTGGGGTGTATCTACTTTGCTGGCACCTCAAACTTGAGTAGTCAGTCTGCCTATTGAGAAATCCAGTACTATGTCTAAGCAATTCTCCCACCTGCTCAAAAGGCAGATCCCCCCTCCACCTCCTGCCACACCATCCAGCACCCAACCAGGCCTCTACCTGAAGCAGTGCTTCCGCAAACTCAAGGCAAACCTGCCCGCCTGATATTCCACACCATCCATGAGGGATGGCTCCATCTCTGTGTCCTCAATCAGCACGGCCAGCTCACTGTCCCGCTTTCCCAGAAGGCTCCGGTCATTGATATTCGCAGAGCCTGGGATTGGTACAGAACATGTTGTGTCTGCCTGAGCCCAGGGTACCCCTCCACCCCTCACCTCTACCAGAGCATGTGCCTGTGGGCAACACACCTTCTTTGGCCTCCATCCCCAAGTGGGCCTCAGTGGCAGTCACCTCCCCTCATCCCATTGCCCCTGACTGGGTCCTGCTCTACCTCTCCTACCCTGCTCCTGCTGCCAGGGACCCAGATCCAGCACTGACCGATGATGACTATCCGGTCATCTGCGATGAGCATCTTGCTGTGGATATAGATGAGCTCTGAGACTGGGTGCTCACCCAGCTCTCCATGTGTGCGGAGCCCACAGATAGACATATAATCCCGCCACGCTGTACCCACTGTAAATAAAAGAGATGGGGAGGGGGAATGAGGTGAGAGGTGCCCTGCAGTGCACAAGGAGCCCTGTCCCACCCACCTCCTCAGTTCAGAAGCCCTTTAGAGCCTGGTCTATATACTTCTCCCTCCAGTGACAGACCACCCGTGGTCTCAGGGCAGTAGCCCCAGAAGCACACAGGTATGATAGACTCCTTCCCTCCACCTGGGTCTCCAGGTCCCTGATCTCCCCTTCACCAGGGGTCCAGGGCTTGAGCCCCCAGGCCCCAGAACTCACTGGCTGCTTTGAGGCGATGTAGGATTGAATATTCCCCACGACACAGGGTCCTGAGGGAACAGAACAGGTGAGAGAAACAAAGGCTGGAGGAGGGGGCGGGGGATGTCAGGAGAGAGGTAGACCTCAAAAGTCTAGTGGGAAGGGGTCAGGATAGAACCAGGAGGGAGGCATGGGTGATGGGGCCATGGAGACCCCATGGGTCACCTGTAAGTGAAGTGCAGAATGGCTTGGATGGAGTTACCACCCCCTGTGGAGATGTCACCCTCAAAACCTGGGAGCAGGGGCAGAAGCACGTAGACTCGGAAGCACTGCCCCTGTCTGGGGAAGGGGTCGAGTCAGAGGTGTGACTTCTCCCCAAAGCTCCACCCCCGAGGTGGGCTTAAACCACACCCACAATCTCGCGCCTCCTGCCAGTCCACCTTACTTGTGGGCCTTCAGGATTCTGTCCACAATCTCATCGCCCACCTTGTTCAGAACCGTCCGTCCATCCGAGCAGCTAATGAAGAACTGATTCTGGGGCAGGGACCGAAGGGAGACATCAGCACCAGGTCCCTGCCCCTGCCCTCAGCTCTCAGCGGCCGTCCTCATCTCCATCCAGTCCAGGTCCCCATCCCAGGCTTCTGCTCTCGTCACAGCCACACCAGCCCACAACGGTGATCCCGCTGACATCCTGTCTCTCTCCTGGGACATCTCCATTTTCCTCCCTCCTCCCCCCAGTCAGACCTCAATGTAGAGGAAGTGTTGGCTCTCCCTGATGGTATGCAGGTAGGCACTGAGGATGGAGTTCTCTGAAGTCCCTGCTGACCAGCGGTCCACTGACCGCAAGACCTGGGGGAACAGTAAATGCGATGTGGCTCCTGACCCCAGGAGGGCAGGAGTCTGGAGGGCTCTAAGGTCAGGGAGAGTGGACTAAAGGGAGGAAGGAGTCAGGGCAGGCTGAAGTTGGGTTCTCACCTGCACAGTGGTGCACTGACCCCCTGGGAGTGTGAAGGGGAGATGGTTTGCAGTGCTGGTGGACTTGGGCAGCAGGTAAGGGTACATGGGTGTCTTGTACTTGGCCTTGGTAGTCTGAGATAGAGGACCAGCAGAGTCAGTGGGAGATGGCGTGCTGCCCCCGGCTCCCTCCCAACCTCGAGCACCAGCAGGAGGGAGTGAGCACCTTGGTGAAGTTCCAGCGCTGGATGAAGTGTCGGGCCAGGTCCCGCGCAGGTGGGCCATGGACAACCACCCCAACATCCCGCCATGGCATACGGGGTGTGGTCTTTCTGTCAATGAAATCTGGGAGCCCCAAAAGAGTCAGAAGAGAGGTCAGGGATGGTGTCTTGGGGACATGTGAGGCAGGGAGGAGGAAGAGCTGACCAGAGGGAAGGCTGCATTATCCTTGACCCAGCTTGCCCCTTTCTCAGTCCCAGCTCTGACTTTTTCCCCCTGCTCCCAGCCCTCGGGAATCCTCACCCTCAAAAGGCCGGTCCAGCTGCACCCAGTCCTTAGCGTTAAGATTGCTGTAGTCCTTGCCCAGCCAGAAGAACTGGCTGTGACGGTGGTCTGGGATGGCTGGAGAGTCTGAGCACGGGGTGGGAGGCTGTGAGGGGAACACACCCAAGGTGTGGGCAAGGAGAGGTCATGGGGGCCATAGAGAGCCAGGGCCAGAGAGAAGATAGGAACACTGAAGGGGTGTGAGACAGAGACAGAGACACAGAGAGGAAGAATGAAACAGTCTGATTTCCCAGCCCTCCCCTTCAGCTGCACTTCCTAGAGAAATTGGCATGTGGGGGGAGCATGGTTAGTGGAAATGGGAAAGGGACTGGGTCATTATATCTCCAAAGTAGTTCCAGGGGGGCCAAGGAACACTGAGTGTGGGCAGCACCTCAAATGACTGGAGAGGAAAGGGAGAGCGGGGAAGGGCTATGGATTTCGATTAGCTGAGTTTGGGGGACTACAGCAAGGCCTTGGGGGGTTACCTCTGGGGCAGCTGATTCAGAGGAGTCTCCAAGGTCAGTCAGTCGGTAGTGCATGTCATCCCAACGGCCATAGGCAAGATCCAGCCCTCCCAAAAAGGCCACTACTTGGTCCACGACCACAAGCTTCTCATGATGGGCCCACAGTGTCACATGGTCTGGGTGGCGCATCACCTGGAGCAGGCATGGAAGAGCTCATGAGGGTGGGCTTCAGTGAGAGACAGACAAGAGGTGATGCTGGTAGGAAAATGGAAAGCTAGGATACGATGTTTAAGGAAAGGGGAAGGTGAAGAGGACGGGGAAGTGTGGTGAGGAGGGCTGTAGTGTAGGAGGGGTCTCTGAGGCATGAGTTACCTTTATATTGGGGTGCAGCAGCATCAGTGTCCTCTTGCTATAGCCACTGTTGATGCTCAAGGCCAACTCCACTTCCTTAAATAGCAGTACGGACACACGGACACCCTCCTCCTGGTGGTGTGCAGGGTATCAGATCCTAATGCCTCTCTCAGAATGGCCCCTTTCCACCTTCCCAAACCCTTCCCCTTGCTCAGGATTCCTGGATGTCCCTCCACCCAGCCTGAAGACTCTTGATGCTCTGCCACTTACACCTTGCTTTGTGTTTTGTCACCTAGCAATGGGTGAGCAATCCACCCACTCACTCATCCATCTACATATCTACCCACCTACCTATCATTATCTATCCATCCATCTTCCCATTTACTCATTCCCTTACCTGCTGCCTATCATTCATCCAGCTACCCACCCACCCTCCTTTTGATCCACCTTTCCAAACTCCTATCCTTCCACATACCTCCCTCTCCATCATTTACCCATCCTTTCACCTATCCACTCTCCACCATCTGCTTATCTTTCCTCCTGTCCATCAACATCTAGGGATGCCTCCAACAACGCAGGCCCTGTGCCTTCCTTGTCCTGCAACTAGTGATATTAACCAATCCCGTGAGAAATAGACATTACATCCCCAGCTAACACAATAAAGTGCAATGGGTACCGACAGGGAAGTCCACACCAGGTAGAAGAGGAGCATAAAGAGGGAGGTGTCAGTCCTCCTTAGGGAAGAGGAGGAGGTGATGCTTTGCTGGACACTGAGCGAGGATGGGCATGTTTCCTCCCCCTGAAGCCTCAGCTCCCTATGTTCCTCCATGATTTGGTCCCTTCTAACCAACCTCCACCCACAGGCAACCCCCACCACACCTCCCTTCCAGCCTGACCACGCTCCTCACCGCCTTCTTCTTCAGCATAATGTCCAATCTCCAGTCATCTGAATAGGCTGGACGCTTCAGGTAAATCTCAGGACTCAACCTGGGATTCAGGGGGTGAGGAGGGTAAGCTAAGCCCCAGACAACCAGTCACTCTTCCATCTTGACTCCCTCCTGTGACCCACTGATGTGCCATAGGCCCTTCCCACCCCTTCTTGCTTGGGCTTTTCCCCCACTTACCACCAGTCTGTGATGAATATCTCTTCTTGAGCTCGCAGGATGGCATCTGCCACGGCAGCGAAGTAACCTGCCCCATTCACAAACCTGGGAGGAGGCCAAGCCAAGGAGGTCAGGGAAGTCAGAAGCCAGAAAGCTCTGGAGAGTGAAGACCAGAGGATAGTCATGGGTCAGAGGTGACAGTAGGGTCAAAGCTCAAGAGCGACCAGAGAAATCAGATGGTATAAAATGTATCAAAGTGGGGTAAATTTGCTAATATGAGGTAAATAAAATTAAAAATTAGAAAAGACAACAAACTAAAGAAAATGACTAAAGATTGGGAAGATTAATACATCACATATAAAGATTTCCAACACATCATATAAACCAACTGAAAAGTGAACAGAGAATAAGAACTGACAGTTCACAGAGGAAATTAAAATGGTCAATCATAAGAAAAGATGTTCAATTTCACTAGTAAACAAGAAAACTGATATAAGGTTAAATAACTTTAATTCACTAGATTGGCAAAAATTAAAATCATTGGTAACATTCAATGTTAGCATATTAGGAAGTGGGTATTCTCATAGACTGTGAGTACATTGTTTATGACCCTTTCAGATGACAATTTGGAACTATCAATCAGAATATTAAATGTACATATCCTTTAATACCATTAAATACACATAGTAATTCCACTCCTAGGAATATACCCTATTAAATGCTTAAGCAAAGATTATGTTCATTGCAGCATTGTTTATAAGACTGAAAAATGGGCCCTGGCTGGTGTGGCTCAGTGGGCTGAGTGCCAGCCTGCAAACTGAAAGATCGCCAATTCGATTCCCAGTCAGGGCACATGCCTGGATTGTGGGCCAGGGGCACTGGTTGGCACATTGTTTCTCTTGCACATTGATGTTTTGCTCCCTCTCTTCCTTTTTCCCTTCCCCTCTCTCTGAAAATAAATTAAATAAAATCTTCAAAAAAACAAAGAGTGAAAAATGGGGGGGAAAGTAAACAATGGGAAATAACTTAAATGCCTAATCTCTAATACATGTATTAAGTGCAAAAATATGCCACAGAAGAGAGCACAGGACCTCATTTACATTAAAACAAAAAGTAACATACAGACTGGAAAAAATCTGGGAGGATAAATTTCCAACTGTTGCCACGGTCACTCCTGAGGTGAGAAAACAGATTGTTGGGAGGGACTACAGGGAAGAGGTAAGGGCTGGGGATAAAGGGAATAAGGGATTGTGCAAAGAGTGGGACTTCATTTCCATGTTGTTTGACTTTTTTTTTAAAGATTTTACTTATTTATTTATTTATTCATTTATTTATTTATAGACAGGGGAAGGGAGGGAGAAAGAGAGGGAGAGAAACATCAGTGTGTGGTTGCCTCTCAAGTGCCCCCCACTGGGGACCTGGCCTGCAACCCAGGCATGTGCCCTGACTGGGAATCGAACCGGTGACTCTTTGGTTCACAGGCCAGCCCTCAATCCACTGAGCCACACCAGCCAGGGCTCCATGGTGTTTGACTTTTTAATAACATTCTAGTATGATGGTTAAGAGCAGGGTCTTAACCCAGATTGCCTGGGTTTGAATCCTGGTTCCACTGTTTACAAGGTATGTGACCCTGGACAAGTGCCTTAACTTCTCCTTGCCTCTGTTTCCTCATCTGTAAAATGGGGATAACTATACCTGCCTTGTAAGATTGTTGGGAAGATTCAATAAATTAATACACATAAAACACTAAGAATAGTTCCTGGCACATAGTAAGTGCTACTTAAGTATGTATTAGCTATTATTGGGTCTTACGTTAAAAACATCTCAACATCACCTTCCATGACTCCCCCTTGCCTATCACAAAGGTCCACCTCCTCGACTTCGTATGAGGGGACAGATCAGGGGCTGCCGACTCCCACACGCTTCTCTGGCCACTCCTCACTCCGCAACAGCAGTCAGACCTGTAGTTCCCAAACATACCAGGCTATTCTAGCTTCTCCGCGTGGACTGCCCTTTTCCATTTTCTTTCTCTTGCCTTCCGGAAGCCCAGTCCTGACATTCCCACAGAGGGGCAGATGCCACTCCTCTGTGCTTGTACCTGTATCTACCACCAGCATGGCGCACTCCCATTGTTTCGTGACTGAATGGTTTACTGGACTGTGTCTTATTCCTGCCACTGGATATGGCATAGAGTCGTGCTTAGACAAGGCTTATTAAATGAAACAGACAAATTGGAGAGATTTGAGGAGATTACAGAGGACACAAAGTCTGGTCAGTGTGGTAAAAGGGGGTTCAAAAGAGTATGGGAGGTCAGACTGTTCAGAAATCAGAGCAGATTATCAAGTTCGAGGGTGAGACACATCAGAGGAGAATCAGAGAGAACAGTGTGGTGAAGGAGGCCAAGGGGTCAGGGAGATTTGAGAAATCAAAGGGGAAGGTTATTGAGGTCAAAGGAGATAAAAGAGGATCAAGGACTCACAGACAAGCTCAGAAGGGATGTCAGTGTCTTACCACCGTGCCAAAGACCCAGGCCGGGGCGGAGCATAGCTGTCATGCCGGTGCAGCTGCAGGAAATCTCTGCCTGGGCCCTGAGCCAGCTCAGTGATTTCCTGGCCCCACCACCTTGCCTGCCGATAGCTGCTGCACTTGAGAATCAGCGACCTAGACAGGCACAATGAAATGGACCACAGCCCTCACATTTTGTACCTCTGGCCTGGCCCAGAAACCTCCCCACTTTAGCTATCACCTCCTTCCCACTTCCTCCCTTAGTCCCCACATCGGGACTCCACAGGGACAGGGTATATATCTGCCTTCTTCACAGCCACGTTCGTCTTATGGCAGGCACTCAGGTTTGTTAAATGAATAAACAAATGAATGGAATGTGTTTCTTTTCCAACAAGGGTCCCTCCTCCATGCTTCTACTCAACCCCTTTTCTCTGGGCCCAGACTCTAAGAGCAGTGCCAAGCATCTGGTGAGAACAGCTCCCTGGTTCCAAATCATGGCCAGTTCCAAATCATGGCCAATTCCAAGTCATGGCCAAATCACGGAAATGCCTTCCCTCCTTCCATGGACTCTTCCACGAACCTCCCCTCAGGGCCTGAGGCTGGCAATTTACTCACCAGGTGTCTGTCCACACAAGGGAGGTCTTACCTGTGGGAGGTGTCGATCCGGACGCCGTACCGTGTCTCTGTGCTCCTTTTCCCCACCTGCACCTCAAAGCCAGGGTCGAAGAGCTGAACAAAGGAGATGGCACCGGTCTCGAGGCACATGTACAGCAGGAAGGAGTCCTTCACCACCAGCCACCTGGAGCAGAAGGTCTCCATCTGTTCCTCCCTGCCCTTGGGATCTCCTTCCATCCCCACTCAAGGCCCAGCTGCCCCATTCAGACCTCACCTCTTAGACCAGCGATAGCAAACTTGGTCTCGGCCACAGCAGGTAAAGCCAGGGACACGGTGACCACCAGAGCGCTTCCGGATCACCCCTTCCCTGTGGGAAAAATCAGGAACAGATGCTGGATGAGGAATCCAGACCTCCTAGCCCACTCTTCACTGTACTCCCCATTCTCCAGCAGGGAGAGATTTGCAAGTTTACAGGTAGGTAGGTAAAAAGTGTCAGACACTTACAGTCCTTTGGATCCAAGGTCTGGGATAAAGGACAGCTGACTGACTTCCAGGAACTCTGTCTGCGGAAGAAAACAAAGACTCAAAGGATAGACTCTGGCTTTCAGCCCCTCAGACCCTACTGACCCCAGTCCTTTGCCCCTTGGGGGTCTGATCATCCTGCTCCACCTAAGAAGACTCGGGCATCCAGCCCCTGAGTCTTACCATGGCACGGTAGTTGCGGTAGAAAGACATGGTCAGGAGGCGGTTGAGGTAATTCTCCAAGTATTTCTGAAGTACAAATGGGAGACAGAGACAGATAGGACCAGAACCATTTGCACACCAACGCCTTCCCAAAGGTGTCTGGTTGCACCTGTTTGCTGGATGCATGTCTGGTGGAGCCCTCAGGACCTGCTCGGGGTAGTGAGGGCATCTCTCTGTCGGCTGCCTCTTGCGTCGGAGAATAGGGAACAGCAAAGCTGTGGAAAGGATGGGGTGAGGATCAAGAAAGAGCTGGGCAGCTCAGGGCCTGGATTCCTGAAGCACTGGAGATGGGGCCTTGGAGAAAGGGAGGAGACCTGGAGGCTGGCAGAAGGAAGGCCCCCTATGCTAAGAAGGGAGACAGAAATGAGGGAGGCTACCAAGGGCATTTTGGGCATCCAGCCTGGCTAGGATACTGGCACAGAACCATGGACAGAGAGAGCTAAGCAGGGAAGGTTTCCTGGTAACCAGGATCAGAGGAGGGAGTCCAGTGGCTGGAATTGTGGGAGGGAAGTGCCTTGGGGAGGAAAGGCTGGGGTCTGGGGGTGAGACAGGCAGAACGACCTGACGGGAGCTGGGGCGGCAACAGCTCACTGCCGTAGGGTGAGTTGCACCTGCCCTGCACAAGAAGCAGTCTGGATCTCCCTCACCGAGCCAGAGGGAGCAGGCTCATCAAGACTTTGTGTCTCAGGAGGTCCCGGTGTAGCTCCTGGAAATGACGAAACTTCTTCTTGGTTGTCCAGGTAAAGTCACCATGAGTCAAGCGGACAGAATACAGAGTGCAGGTTCCCACCTGTGGGTTTGAGGAACTGAATGGATGTTCCCTGGTTGGGTCAGAGCCCGCAACTCTGGCCAGTCCTCCCTTAACCCCTGCCTCTTGGTGCCAGCTCAGCTACCTTGGATCCACTAGTATATCTTTCAGTGCCCACCACCTGGGCTATGACAGGAACCCCAGGAGCAAACACCAAGGGGTGCATTTTCAGAGGCTGAAGGTCATAGATGGCCAGGAAGGGGTGCATACGATCAGCTACAAGGAAAGAAAGTGGAAGAGTGTAGACTCCAGGAGGTCTGGGTCCCCTCCTTCTCTTCTCCCTGAGGGTCATCCTCCCCATATACCTGGATCCTCTCCCTCTCTCAGAGTGTCCACCTCATCCGGCTCCATCTGTAACTGGCTGGAGTCCAGGTCGCCCCCCGAAAGGAAGAGGCTCTCTGGGTTGGCCGTCATCCTGGGAATATGGGAAAGCCTCAGATAAAAGATCTGCCCTGCAGAACTCTGCTCCCGATCCCACCCCCACGCTTCTCCGCTGCCCTCAGTTCCCCCTCTAACCCACCGGCCTAACTCCTGGTAACTCCCAATTTCTCTCGGATTATGGCCCCAGCATCTGCAACGCCCCACCAACCCACCTCTAACCTCCATCCCCTACCTCGGTCCTTCATCCAGAACCCCTGAACCCCGCCTCCTGTCCCCTAATCAGGGGCACGCAGCCAGGAACACGCAGCCAGGCCCGGGTGTCTCTGAACTGGGGCAAAGCAGAAGCCAAGGAAAGGGGACCCGGGGTGGCAAGGGGCTGGGAACAACCGGGACTCAAACTAGGCCAGACTGGCTGGGAAAGGTGGTCTATGCGGAAAAGAGGAAGTTACGCGCTCCCCGCCTGGGAGGGAAATCCCAAAATCAGAGCGTGCAGCTGAGTCAGGAGGCCCCGCAGCCCGGGCTCATTCCAGACCCCGCCCGACTTCCTGCGCCCGGGTCCTTCGCGGCGCCCCCTCCCCGGTCCCCTTACCCTGGCAGCCCGAGCCAGCTTCGCCGCAGAAGAGCCGGCGCTGGAGCCCACACCCCAGCGAACCGGGGCGGAGCGGCGCTCAGGGCCTGCCCTCGGGGGCGGGACGGCCCCCGCCTCACCTCCGCGGGATTCTCGTCCGTTCTGTCCCGCCCCCGCTGCCCTCAGTCCCGCCGGCTCCGACGCCCTGCGCGCCGCGCTGGGTCCGGGGTCGCCTTCTGCGCCGTGGGTCTGCGCGGTCGCGCGGCCAGCTCCGTGCGTCGGGCGGGCGCCGTCAGCCAGGGTGTCTGTCGGTCCCGCGCCGTCGGTCCAGTTGTGCCCTGCTGCCTCCCTGTGGGCGCTCGTCGCCGCGCGCTTTACCCCGCCTTGGCGCGGTCCCCGGGCCCTTTCCGGCCCCTACCGAGACGCGCCTCGGTGGCGGGGACCTGCGGGTGCTCCCTTCCAGAGCAGGCGGTGAACCACGCCGGGCTTGCTTTGGCCAGCGTTTCCAGGTGGAAGGAATGGTGAAAGTTCCGAGGGGTGGTGGCCATAAATTCATGAACGTACTCAAGCTCCCATTCGTTCATTCATTCTACATGTTTCGTGCACTTGCTCCGTGCCAGACGTGAGGAGTGATGTAGTGAACCAGACAGTCATGGAACCTGCTGTCCTGAAACTTACAGTCTAGAGGGAAACAGGAACATTTTCAGGTTGTAAAGGACAATATATTAAAAAAAAAAAAAGTAAAGCGTATTTATTTCTTCTTTGGATGGACATTTGGGCTGTTTCTAGTTTTTGTCTATTGTGAATATAAAACCCTCTAACATTCCTGTATAAGTCTTTGTGTGGGCGTATGTTTTCATTTCTCTGGGTAAATAGGATTGGAGTCGCTGGGTCATTTATTATATGTGCTTTATCTTTGTAACAAACTGCCAAACTGTTACAAAACAGTTGTTTCGTCTTTCATTTCAGTTGCTCCACGAATGGCCAACATTTGATACTGTTATTTGATCTTTACAGTGCTAGCCCTTCTAACAAGCAAAATGGTCCATCGCTGTAGTTCTATTTGTATTTCACTGATTATTGATGATGTTGAGCATGTGTCATGTGTTTATTAGCCTTTTGTAGATCTTTTGTAAAGTGTTCAAATCTTTTGCTAAGTTTTTAAAAACCATGTTATTTGTCTTACTGAATTTTAAGTGTTCTTTATATATATTTGGATACAAATCCTTTATCAGATACATGTATTGCAAATATTTTCTTCCAGAATGTGGTTTGTCCTTTTAAAATAGTGGTGCTTTTTGAGAAGCAGAGGTTTTTTATCTTGATTAATTTGTGGTATATAGGCTTTATTACCCAACAATAAAAGTGAATAAAGTATAAAATGGTGCAGTCACCTTGGAAAACAGTTCCTTAAAATGTTATGCATAATGTTACCATATGGCCCCCTAATTCCACTTCTAGGTACATATCCAAGAGAATTGAAAACATGACCATGCAGCCCTGACTGGTGTAGCTCAGTGGATTGAGCGTGGGCTAGGTACCAAAGGGTTCTGATTCGATTCCCAGTCAGGGCACATGCCTGGGTTGCAGGCCGGGTCCCCAGTGAGGGCCATGTGAGAGGCAACCATACATTGCTGTTTCTTCCCTCTCTTTCTCCCTCCCTTCCCACTCTCTAAAAATAAATAAAATCTTTAAAAAAATTAAAAAAAAAAGAAAACATGTCCATGCAAAAACTTGTACAGGAATGTCCATAGTAGCATTATTCAATTAGCCAAAAAGTAGAAACACCCCAAATGTCTATTGGCTGATGAATAGATACACAAAAGGTAGTTTAATCTCAACAATAGAATTTTATTCAGCCATAAAAAAGAATGCTATACTGATACCCTGAAACATGGATAAACCTTGAAAACATGCTAAGTTAAAGAAGCCAGACACGAAGGGCCACATTTTCTATGATTCCATTTATATGAAATGTCCAGAATAAGTAAAGACCATAGAGACAGAAAGTGGATTAGTGGTTGCCAATAGCAGAGGAGGACGGGGGGGGGGGGCACTGCTAATGGGTACAGACTTTCCTTTCCTTTGGGGGTCTGAAAATGTTATAAATTGGTTGTGATGGTTTCACAGCTCTATGAATATAGTAAAAACTGTTGAATTGTATACTTTAAAATGGTGAATTTTTTATTTAATAAAATTTTATTTTTCAAAATGTACAGCTGGTAGGACCTGTTGTTCATGCATCTTCATCGGCAGCTGGGGCTTTCCCGCCCTTGGTGTTTCTGGTATAAATTACTTGAGCTCTGTGCTTTGAAACTGGTTGAATAAGTCCTTTACTAAGGAGCTCCTGAAGGGCTGCCACGGCCAAGGAACCATGGACCTTCAGTCTCTGAGGCAACAGCTGGGCTTCTAAGCTTATGTTAATAGTTGGGAAATTCCTTACAGAGTTTGCCGTATGCTTCTTTGTTAAATAAGACTAGGTTATTGAGCTTGTCCCCAGCTTTGCCTTTGGACCACTTCTTTTTGGCCTTGCCCCCAGATTTGTTCACTGGGTCTTTGTCTTTCTTGGCTGACTTTCAGGCACCTTTCTTCTTCTTGTCCTCTTTAGCGCTATGGGGAGGCTCCAGAGCAGCTGCTGCCACTGCAGCCTGGTAAAAATGTTGGACAAAATGTTAAAAGTGTGGATTTTGCCCTGGCTGGTGTAGTTCAGTGGATCGAGCGTGGGCTGGGAGCCAGGGGGTCCTGGTTCAATTCCCGGTCGGGGCATATGCCTGGGTTGCAGGCCGGGTCCCTGTGAGGGCCATGTGGAAGGCAACCATACCTTGCTGTTTCTCTTCCTCTCTGTCTCCCTCCCTTCCCCTCTCTCTAAAAATAAATAAAAATAAAATCTTAAAAAAAAAAGTGTGGACTTTATGATGTGTGAATTATCTCTTAATAAAGCTGTTAATACAAAAAAAAACTGTTAATACATGCAACATGGGTGAATTTCAATACCATTATGCTGAAAGAAGCCAGACACAAAAGAGTAATACTATATGGTTCCATTTACATTAAGTTCTGAAACAGGGAAAATCAATGGAGAGTGCTGGAAATCCGATCGCAGTTGCCTGCGGCAGGGGGTGGGGAGAAGATTGGCTGTCACAGGGCACAAAAGGGGACTCGGTGATGGACACGTCCTATATCTGGATTAGGGTGGTGATCACATGGATGTATACACTTGTCAAAACTCAGAGAACTGTTCACTAGGATGTGTGCATTAAATTATATGTAAATTTTTACTGGTATGGCTCAGTGGATTGAGCACTGGCCCATGAACCAAAAGGTGATCAGTTCAATTCCCAGTTAAGGCACATGCCTGGGTTTCGGGCCAGGTTCCTAGTTGGGGGCGAACCAGAGGCAACCACACATTGATGTTTCTCTCCCTCTCTTTCTCCCTCTCTTCCCCTCTCTCTGAAAATAAACAAATAAAATCTTAAACAACAACAATTTCTGTCTAAGGCAGTGTAGTCGGCAGTGCTTCCCAACTTTCTCACCCACATCAGTGCACCCTCAGGGAGTAATAGTGCATAGCTCTACTAGAGGGCATTTACAGTCCTTGGTTACGGTGCTCTGGACCTGAGGCTCCCAGCCCAGGCAGGCTCTGGCCACCTCCCCAGACCTGGCTGAGGGCGTCAGTGCCTGGCTGAGACATGCTGGGGAAGCTCAGTGTGGTGGTAGAGTGGACTCTGGGGGCAGACTGTTGGGAATGCGTGTGAGTTCCTGCCCTGCGGATAACTGCCTGTGTGATCTGGGCAAGTTACTTAACCTCTCAGGGCCTCTGCTTCCTCATCTGTGAAATCAGGAAAGTAATAGCACTTGCCTCAAAGGATCACTGCCTGATAAAATGAGATGAGATAACATGTACAAGTCCCTAGAATCTACCTGGCACAGGGTAATTAATTAATTACAATTATCTTCATAAAAGGGGACAAGAGCTAGCAGACCATTTAATGAGAACATATTTCCCTGACTAGTAAAGTTTCTTGTTTAAAAAAAAATAAACTACATCTCAAAATTTTACATCTTGGGAATTCTAAACTGTCCTTTGAAAATACGAAGGAACCCCCATCAGTGTGTAGGCTGCCACCAAGTTGTCCAGCGTTGCTGTAGTGAATTTTCACTGTACCTGTCTGTCTCAATATCTCTGTGTCTGTCTCTGCCCTGCCAGCCATTCCATGAGGTTCAAGAGTGCCCCCAAATTAAGAGGGCACAAAAGGATAGGTGTTTGAGAGTAGTATCCCTCCACCCTCTTCTCCCCCTTCCATCTCCTGGCGCCTATAATCACCAGGCGGTCTGAGGCTAAGTGGTAGTTTTGCCCACAGTGGGGGGGCTTGGAAACCACACCCCTTCTCCTGAGGCCCTCCTGGCCATTCCCAGCACCCTGGTCTCCTCCATTGTTGAGATGGGTCTCAAGAGGGCATGGTGTTTCCCATGGTGTCAGTGCCGGAGACAGCGAGGGACTGAAAGAAGAGCAGGTATGGAGGAGGCTGAGGAAAAAGGGGGACTGTCAGGCAAACAGATAAACTGCACTGGGAGAAAGGTAAATTATTACCCCAGTGACGGGAAAAGGATAGCCTGTCTCCTGGATGGGGGGTGGGTCTATCACTTCCCCATAGCACTGGCTAAATACTTTGCAGGGTCCAATGCAAAATGAAGAAGTGCGACCCCGTGGTAAAAAATGATTAAGAATTTCAAGATGATGCCCTGGCTGATGTGGCTCAGTGGATTGAGCACCGGCCTGTGAACCCGAAGGGTCACTAGTTCAATTCCCAGTCAGGGCACATGCCTGGTTGTAGGCCTGGTCCCCGATGGGGGTGTGTGAGAGGCAACCAATAGGTGTTTCTCTCCCTTCTTCCTCCTTCCCTTCCCCTCTCTCTGAAAGAAAATAAGTAACATCTTAAAAAAAAAATCTTATTAAAAAAAAAGAATTTCAAGACAATGACAGCCAAGCAGTACACCCAGCATGGGGGCCCTTCTGAGTGTGGGGCCCTTTGCAACTGCACAGGTCACAGGCCAGTGAAGCGAGCCCTGCTCTGTCACCATCCCCCTTTCTCTCCCTGCTGATGCCAAGGCCTCCCATGACCCCCAGATGTCTTTCCCAGCCTCTTTCCTCCTCGCTGGGGCTGGGGGTGTTGGGGAAAGGAAAGGGGGACCCAGACTCACAACTCTTCTTTTTCCAATCTCCCTTTTAGGTCTGGATCCAGCAGCCCCCCCAGATCCAGCTCCCAACCCAGTTATGGCCCCCATTATGACTGAGGGAGGGACGGAAGGAGGGATACCCTCCCTAGGGTCTGGTGCTTACTTCAGCAGGAAAGCCCGACTCTCTTTCCGCCACCAGCTGCATGACATAGCATCAGCCAACGACTCCACCATTTAAGCGGGACAATCAGGGGCTGACCTTCTGGGAAGCCTTGGCAACCTTCCTTCCCCCCCACTTCTCAGTGATCCCAGACTCTGGCTCCCCCAAGTCCCTCATGATCTTCTCATTAAATATATTCAGAGTTGCCAAGTGCTGTTTGTATGTGCATGTATGTTGGGGTGACAGAGTAGATGGGGCCAAGGCACTAGGATTGGTTATGGGGCTAAGGTGGGAAGTGCAGCATTCGGAGCGCTGACGCATGCATGGTGAATTTGATGCAGCTGATCTAGTGCAGAGCCGTCTTGGCTAGTGGGAAGTTTGCTGAAATCCAGCTTCAGAGTTGAGTGCGGTGAGAGCAGTTTGGAGAGGCTGAGGGCTGGGCAGGACAGCAGATAGGGCTGTCAGTCATTCAGTGAGTATCAGGTGTCCGCTCTCTACCAGTCATTAAGGACATACCAGTGAACCAAGCAGAAAGAATTCTCTCTTCTCACTGACCTTACTTTCTAGTAGAGGAGATAGACAATAAACAAATAAGCATAATAGAGAGAGTAATAACTGCTCTATGTAGAAAACTAAACAGGTGGAGGGGGTGGTGTTTCTTAAATTTCGGGTGGTTAGGGCAGGCCTTTCTGACGAGGTGCCATTCAGGGCTGAGCTGAATGAAGTGTCAATGTCAGTTCACCTGTAGAAACAAGTGAACTAAGCCAGTGCAGGACGCGGATACTGGGAGAGGCTGTGCACGCGAGGGCAAGAAGGTACATGGGAAATCGCTGCATCTTCTGGTCAACTTGGTTGTGGACTTAACTGCTCTAAAAAACAATTTTTTTAATCAGGGAAGAGTAGTCCCAGGCAACAAACAAAAAGAGCAAAACCTCTTAGGTTCTAGGAAAAAAAAGCCAGTGACTGGAGTGTCAAGATTGAGGGGAACTGCTAGGTCTTCTAGGCCCTGGTAAGGGGCTAAAATACTACTCTAGACAGAACGGGAAGACACTGAAGAATGTTAAGCAGAATGTTAAACATGATTTCACTTACATGGAAAGATCACTTTGGTTGCTGTGTGTGGAAAGATTGTAGAAGATCAAGTAAAGAAGCAGTTAGGCTGTGTAGTAGAGGGAGTTGCCATCATCCAGGCAAGAGATGATGGTGGCTTGGCTCAAGAGAGCCGTGCAGATGCTGAGAGGTAGGTGGATTCTAGACGCATTTTTGAAGTTTTTAGGACTTACTGTTAGACTGAATGTAGAGCGCAAGGGAAGGAATCAAAGTTGCCCCGAGATAGGGAGGACCAGAACAGGTTTTGCAAGAAAATCTAAGTTCCCTATTGCCTATTTTAAGTTTGAGGTACATGTTTGGGGACCGAGATCCTTCTCTATACCTCTTCACTTACTCAGGGTCCTACCCGCCGCCACCTCCAAAATCCTATAGGGCAAGATTATATTCTAGAACAAAAGTTTTCAAATGTGACTTACACAGCTCCCTGGTCCATACTGGGGAGAAAAGAAGACTGTCAATGAACACCAGAGTTCTTTTAGGTCCCTGGCTTGAGTGGGGACAGCCTTGAAGGGGCCAGAGTCCACTCTCCTCCTCCCATCCTCCCACCCAAGGGGCTAGGGACTGAATTATCATTACACTCTGCATAGGAACGGTGGCTTCAGGAACTGGCCCACAGAACTCCCAGTGGCTGCCTTCTCCCGCACAATGCCCATCTTTCTCTCTCAAGGGAGTCATAGTGCTGCCCCTAACAGTATGAGATGACAGAGGTGAGTGCGGACAGAGAGGGCCATGAGCCTGAGTCAGAGATCTGGAGTCCTTCGGGCCTTAGGGCCAGTAGCCACCCATTATGACAGACAGGAGGCAGGCTAGGTGGAGGTGACCTCAGTTTTAGTCAGAATTCTGAGTTCTATCTCGGGCTCGAATGAGGTTGTGGAGAGGGTCATTTGTCGGTAGTTCCCATACCAAGCAGACTCTGGTGTTACAAGGACCTAGATATATAGCGGAGGAAAGGCAATGTGGGGGAAGGTGGCCTAAAGAAAGAGGTTTGAAAACCACCATTGTAAAGGCTCCTCTTCAATGCCTTGTACAAACTTGGCCAGACAAAAGAACCCAAAAGCACACAGGCTCTCTTTCACAAACTGTTTATTAAATTTTGCGTCAGTATGGGATGTTTCTTATTGTATCTCAGAATCCCAGGATTCAGGGAGGTGGTAAAGTGGCAATGGTGAATTTGGGAATCTGGTCTCCCAAAAGTACTTGCCGCTCTACCCCCGATTCTTCTATGGATGCCAGGCGGATCACCCCTCCACTGGAGCCGTCCCTCTCCATGGCCAAAGCGAGAGCTGTGGATAAAAGACAGTTGTGGGTCAGTCAAATGCTGGGATCAGTGCAAAGAATGATGAAAATTGGCTTGTCTTAGGTGTGGGAGTTGAAGCTCAGGCCCAGAAATCCAAGTTCTCACCATTAGCAGTGAATTGCAGACACTCCTCCTTGGCCATGCCTTCCCGGTAGGTAGCATCAACATAGCCATAAATATAGGAACTCCCAGATCCTCCAATGGCAAAGGACTGTCTTACCATCATACCTCCCATGGGCACTGAGTATACCTGCCAGGTGGAGGGAGGACAAGGAGTCATCAGTTGTGCCCTCCCCACAACACATGTACATTCACCTCTCCATTGTGAGGCTGATCTGGGAAAAGTTAACAGTGACGTGGAGGCTGGAAAAAGAAAATGGCTGGGGTGGGGAGAGAATCAAAGGCATGGCTCCAGTGCTCTGGCAGTGGGGAATATCTGACCTGCCCTCCTTCTTGCGGGTCCCAGCCCGCAATGATGATTCCTGCCATCAGGTCTTCCCGGTATCGGTAACACATCTCCTTGAAGAGGCTGGCTGCCGTGTGTACCAGTGGAGGCTCATTCAGCTCAATACTAGATGAGGGGAGTTAGAGAGAAGGCAGTGTCAGGATCTGGGAGTCAGACCATTTGGATCCTCAGGTCCCACTCCCTTCAGATACTAGTTTCTCCCCAGCCCACAAGCACCTGTGGAAACCAAGCTGATAGGTAACAGCATCAGCTACAGCCTGGGTATCAGCTGCGGAGCCTGAGCGGCAGCAGAAAATACGATCATGAATAGGGGTCAGCTTGTCAGTCACTCGATTGGCGATGTAGGACCTGGCAGAACAGTAAGAATGGCAGAATAGTGAGGACCCTACTTGTCTCCCACCTCCACCCCATTACTATCTACTCTCTCAGGGCTCAGGAATAGGAATTCCTCTATTTGCTATTAGTTCTCATCCCAACTGAAGCAGGCCGGAGAACTGACTTTCGCAAAAAATTTCACCTAAGAGTGAGGGGAACAGAGAAGTCGTAGAGGCTTGCACAAATCTTTATCTCCAGGGAGGGAAAAAACCTCCCTGCCACAGCTGTCTGTCAAGAGTAGGGGTAGGCTAGCAGGCAAGGAAGGAAGTGAAAGACGGGAAGACCTTTCACATGGGTATCCTGAGCTCACCCGGTGGTTGTTCTGGAATCGGCCCCTAGAACCACGCCCCCGTCAAATTGCACGGCCATGATAGTGGTCTGGGAAAAAAGAGAAAGGGGTGAGTCTGGGCCTGTGCACATTCCCCAACATACACAAATCTCGATGATCCCTCTATCCAGTTCCTAGAGCACTAAATTCATGCACCACTGACCCACTGTCAAATCTCAGAGGGGCCTCAAAACCCCGCAAAATACCAGAATTCCAACCCTCCAAGATGCCTGAGTCCACCCCAGCCTTAAGCCTGCATCCCACAAGATTCCAGAATTCCGCGCTTCCGCCTACCCTTCACATCCAGTCACGAAATTACCACGCGGCAGCCTCAGGATACCGCTCCCCTGCCTCCTGCACAGTACAGACCATCTTCCGCCCGCCCCCGTCCCAGTTCTCCCAACGCACTCAAGCCTATCCTTCCATTCCATTAAGACCTGATCACATATCCTGAACCCGGAGTCCCTTCTCACCCCTGTGGAGACTTCTCGGTTTTCCCAGTCGGGGTTAAGAGCCTCCGGGCCCCATGCTGGGGCTGGGCCCACTCCTCTAGCAGCTACTAAGGTGGCCGCCATCTTTCTCCTCTGGTACTGCCACAAAGCAACTGTCGTAAAGCGCTCTGTCACTCCCTTTGGTAGTGCTCTGAGGCCTACGGGCCGCGAAGCTAGGCCACGGTTGTAAAGAAGTTTCTTTTGCGACAGTGAGCGCTTGATGGCAGAATGGCAGGCAAATAAGCAAACAACAATACCAAAATAGTCTGCAAGGACTGTTTTCCTATTGGACTGCAGTACTGCTGTATTTGATCCAAATTGCAATTCAAAAAGTCTTCAAGACAGGCTTGAGCCTCTGACTTACGGTGTGCACACTGTTTTCATTTCTCTGAGGTGTCTGCCTAGGAGTATGTACAGTCCCCGGAGTGGAATTGATGGGTCATATAGTAACTTTAACATTTGAGGAACTGGCAACTGTTTTCCACAGCAGCTGTCCCGTTTTACATCCCCACCAGCCATGTATGAGGATTCCAACTTCTCTGTATCCTCACTAATTGTTATTGCGTATATTTCTTTATTAATGATGTTATTTATTTATTTATTTTTAGAGAGAGGAGAAGGTGGGGTGGAGAAAGAGATGAAGAGAAACATCGATGTGCGAGTAAAACAACTATCGGTTGCCACTCACATGCCCCCAGCTGGGGACCTGGCCCGCAACCTAGGCATGTGCCCTGACCAGGAATCTAACTGGCAACATTTGAGTTTGCAGGACGCCCAACTGAGCCACACCAGTCAGGGCATTATTGTGTATTTTTACTTTAGCCGTTCTAGAGGGTGTGAATTGGTATGTTGTCGGTTTGTTTGTTTTTTGTATTTCCTTAATGATTAGAGTTGCTGATCCTATTTTCATATGCTAACTGTCCTTTTGTATATCTTGTATATCTTCCTTGGAGAAATGTCTATGGAAGTTCTTTGCCCATTATAAAATTCTGTTATCTCACCCTGGCAAGTGTGGCTCAGTGGATTGAGTGCCTGCCTTCAAATCTAAAGGTTGCCAGTTCTATTCCCAGTCAGGGCACATGCCTGGGTGCAGGCCCAGTCCCCAGTTGGGGGCATGAGAAAGGCAATCAATGTATCTCTGATACTTTGATGTTTCTTTCCCTTCATCCCACTCTCTCTCAAAAGTAAATAAAAAAAAATGGGTTATCTTTTGTTGAATTTGTAAGAGTTCTTTTTTTTTTAATTTTTTTAAAAAAGATTTTCTTTATTTATTTTCAGAGAGAGGAGAAGGGAGGGAGGAAGAACAATGTATGGTTGCCTCTCACATGGCCCTCACTGGGGACCTGGCCCGCAACCCAGGCATGTGCCCCGATTGGGAATCGAACCGGGACCCTCTGGTTCCCAGCCCACGCTCAATCCACTGAGCTACACCAGCCGGGCATGTAAGAGTTCTTTTTTATATTGAATTTTTTATTTATTGATTTTTTTTAAGATTTTACTTATTTATTTTTCAGAGAGAGGAGAAGGGAGGGAGAAAGAGCAATGTATGGTTGCCTCTCACATGGCCCTCACTGGGGACCTGGCCCGCAACCCAGGCATGTGCCCCGACTGAGAATTGAACCGGGACCCTCTGGTTCCCAGCCCGCGCTCAATCCACCGAACTACACCAGCCGGGCTATTTATTGATTTTTTTAGAGAGAGAGAAGGGAGAGAGAGAAATCAATTTACTGTTTCACTTGTCTATGCATTCATTAGTTGATTCTTTTAAAAAAATATTTACTTTTAGAGAGAGGGGCAAAGAGGGAGAAAGAAAGGGAGGGAAACATTGATGTGTGAGAGAAACATCAATCAGCTGCCTCTTGCTCATGCCCAACTGGGGACCTGGCCCCGCAACCTAGGCACGTGTCCTGACTGGGAATCGAACCGGCAGGCAACCTTTTGGTCTGCAGGCCAGTGCTCAATCTACTGAGCCACACCAGCTAGGGCTGATCTTTTTAAAAAAGATTTTACTTATTTATTTTTAGAGAGAAGGGAAGGGAGGGAGAAAGAGAAACATTGATATGTGAGAGACACATTGATCCATTGCCTCTCACATGCCCCCGATCAGGAACCTGGCCCACAACCCAGGCATGTCCCCTGACTGGGAATCAAACAAGTGACCTTTCTGTTTACAGGATAATGCCCAACCCACTGAACCACACCAGTCAGGGCTCATTAGTTGATTCTTGTATGTGCCCTGACTGGGCGTGGTACCTGTAACCTTGGCATATTAAGAGGCCACCCTAACCTGCTACCTGACCAGGGCTCTTTTTTATATTCTAGGTAGTAGACCTTTATCAGGCATATGATTTGCAAATATTTTCTCCTGTTCAATGGATTATCTTTTCACTTTCTTCATTGGTGTTCTTTGAGGTGCAGTTTTAAATTTTGATGAAGTCCAATTTGTCTGTTTTTCCTCTAGTTGCTAGTGCTTTTCTTTTTTTAAGGCATTTATTCTCCAGATGATTTTTTAAAATATTTTATTTATTTATTTTAGAGAGGGAAAGGAGGGAGAAAGAGAGGGAGAGAAACATCAATGTGTGGTTGCCTCTTGCATGCTCCCTACTGGAGACCTGTCCTGCAACCCAGGCATTTGCCCTGATTGGGAATCGAACCAGTGACCCTTTGATTAGCAGGCTGGCACACAGTCCAGTGAGCCACACCAGCCAAGGCTGCTTGTGCTTTTGATGTCCAAGGAACTGTTGCCTAATCCAAGGCTACAAAGATTTATAGCTATGTTTTTGCTGAAGAGTTTTATAGTTTTAATTCTTATATTTTTAGGTCCATGATTCATTTGAATTAATTTTTGTGTATGGTGTGAAGCAGGGGCCCAATAGTCATTCCATTTTTTATTTTTTTAATTTATTAATTTTAAAGAGAAGGGAAGGGAGGGAGAAAGAGGGAGAGAAGCATCAATGTGAGAGAGGAACATCAATCGGTTGCATCTCTCTGTATGTGCCCCAACTGGGGACCAAATCTGCAACCCAGGCATGTGACCTTTTGCATTGCGGGATGACATCCATCCAACTGAGCCACAACAGGGCCAGTAGTCATTCCTTTACTTGTGGATATTCAGTTGTTCCAGCACCATTTGTTGAAAAGACTATTCTATCCCCTCTGAATGGTCTTGGTGAAACCAGAGGGCAGCTGAGTTCGGGGCCTGTGCTGCCTGTCACCACTCTGCCAAAAAAGCAGAGTCAGGGATTGGATTATAATTGCGCTTTTATTAATATCAGAAGCTAGCAGTCTGAGAGGGTGGCGGGTTAAAATCCTAACATCCACCTTACCTCAAACTTTTAGAAGCAAGTTTATATAGGGGAAACCTGGGGTTTTGGGAGGGGGGTATTCCTAGGAGGAGCGCAGACTTGCAGACATGCTGTTTTTCTTGGGAGGGAGAGCTGACAGGGGAGCCACACAGCTTCTTTCCAAAGTGGCTGCCTTTGTTCTGGTGTTAAGTCTGTTTGCGTTAGCATTCCTCTCTTCACAGGACACCTGTGGTTATGGCCAGGGAGGCTATGTTTTCTCTGGTTAGGGAGGAGAGGTATAAACCATTTGCTCTCAAGTGTCCATGGTTGGAGGAGATAAGGTCTTGCAAATCACCAACTGGCTGTAAATTGCTCAAACTGTTTGGCCTTGTTTAATTTTCTTGTCTCAGTTTCCCCATTCCACTTGATCAAGAATTTTCCTAGCTTTTTACTACCCCATCTCATTGGCACTCTTGTCAGAAAGCAACTGACTGTGTGTATAATAATGCTTTAAAAAAAAAAGATACTGACAATTAAAATTTTTAAAATTTATTTATTGAGCCCTGGCTGGTGTAGCTCAGTGGATTGAGCGCGGGTTGGGAACCAGAGGGTCCCGGTTCGATTCCCAGTCAGGGCACATGCCTGGGTTGCAGGCCAGGTCCCCGGTGGGGGCCATGTGAGAGGCAACTGTACATTGCTGTTTCTCTCCCTCTCTGTCTCCCTCCCTTCCCCTCTCTCTAAAAATAAATAAAAATAAAATCTTTAAAAAAATTTTATTTATTGATGAGAGAGAGAGAGATATATATTGATTTGTCGTTCTACTTATTCATGCACTCATTGGTTGTTTCTTGTATGTGCCTTGACTGGGGATCAAACATGCAACCTGAGCTACCTGGTCAAGGCAAACATGTGAATAATACTTTTTATATGTGGTTTGCTAATATTTTGTTGAAGAATTTTTGCATCTCTACTCATACAATATGTCATTATTGGTCTGTAGGGTTTTTTCAAATAGCTTTGGGAAGAGGGTAATACTGGCCTCAGAGAATAAGTAGGGGGTGTTCCCTCCTCTTCTATTTTTATGAGTTTGCGAAGAATTGGCATTGATTAAAAAAACATTTATCAGTGAAAATGTCTAGTCCTGGGCTTTTCTTTGTGGGAAGTTTTTCTTTTTTTTATTACTAACTTGATCTGTTTGTTATAGGTCTTGTCAGATTGTCTATTTACTCTTAAGTCACTTTTATTAGTTTATGTCTTTCTACATATTTGTTCATTTCTTTTGGATTATCTAATTTGCTAGTCTACAATTGTTTAAAGTATTCCCTTATAATCCCTTTTATTTCTGTAAGAGTCACGGTAATGTCCCCTTTCATTCTTGATTTTAATAACTTGTCTTCCATATTTTTTCTTTGTCAGTAGCTAAAGGTTTGTCAATTTTGTGATCTTTTCAAAGAGAAAACTTTTGTATTAGTTGATTTTCTCCATTATTTTTCTATTTTCTACTTCATTTATTTCCACTCTGTTGTTTATTATCTTCTTCCCTCTGCTTATATTTAGGTTTGATTTGCTTTTCTTTTTCTAGTTTCTACAGTGGAAGGCTAGGCTATTGATTTGAAATCTCTTTTCAAAATTTTTATTTTTACTTTTAAAAAAGATTTTATTTATTTCTTCTTAAAGAGAGGGGAAGGGAGGGAGAAAGAGAGGGAGAGAAACATCAATGTGTGGTTGCCTCTCACATGGCCCCCACTGGGGACCTGGCCTGCAACCAAGGCATGTGCCTTGACTGGGAATCGAACCGGTGACCCTTTGGTTCACAGGCCAGCAGTCAATCCACTGAGCCACACCAGCCAGGGCTCTTTTCAAAATTTTTAATGTAAGCATTTCCATCTAACAATTTTTCTCTGAACACTGCTTAGGCTGCATCCCTAAGTTTTAATATGTGTTGTTTTCATTTTCACTAATCTCAAAATATTTTCCCTGAATTCTCCTTTGACACATTGGTTGTTTAGGAGTGTGTTACTTAATGTCCACATACTTGTGAATTTCCAAAATTTCTTTTGTTATTGATTTCTAATTTCATTTCATTTTAGTTAGAGAATATTTTTGTGACCAGTCTTTTTAAATTTATTGGGACTTTACTGTGGCCTAACATATGGTCTGTCCTGGAGAATGTCACAGGGGCAGTTGAGAAGAATGTATATTTTGCTATTATTTTGTGGCATGGTTCTCCTATGAATCTGCTGTACTATTACTACATACTCCAGCTGGAGCTGATTTTTTGAACTGAACCTATAATCCAGACAATACTCTGTTTAAAATTAATGCTTGAGATAAAGTCCCATCTCTGTAAAATAGTTCATAAAGCCATTTATGAACTTACTCCTGTCCATTGTGACCAGAATCAAGCCTCCTTTTTACTTTTTAAATTTTTATTGTAGTAAAATGTAAATAACATAACATAAAATTTAGCATTTAAGCATTTTTGGTGTACAATCTAGTAGCACAACGTACATTTACAGTGTTGTGCAACCCTCTTCTTTTCGTTTTGATTTTCTTGGCTCCAGCCGTCTGAACTATTTTTAGTGCTCATGCATTTAAGAAACAAACTAAATGCCTACTAGGTACCAAGCACTGTTTGAGGCAATGGAGGTACATCAGGAAACAAAACAGAAACTTCTGCCTCCATGGAACTTACATATATTGGGTGAGACAACAAAACAAATAATTACATTAGTTAGAGAGCGAACTGTATAAGAAGAAAAATAAAGTAAGGAAGGGAGATAGGAAATGTGTGTGTGTTGAAATTTTAGAAAGAATAAAGAAAGGTCTCACTGAGGAGACATTTGAATAGAGACCAGAAGCTAATAAGGAGGGAAGTCATTTGTTTATTTGGGGGGGAAAGCATTATGGACAGAGGGGAGAGCAGGTGCAAAAATTCTGAGGCAGAATCAAATCTGACATGTTTAATGAATATTGAGGAGGTCAACTTGGCTAGTACAGAGTCAGATCAGGTAGGGCCCTCATGAAGCTTTTCATCATTCTCAACTGAAAACATGATTCAGAAAATTTCCTGCTTAAATAAAAGTGTTTTTCACCTGATTGCAATAGGAAGCCTTTGGAAGGTTTTGAGCAAGGAAGTGATATAATGTGAACTACATTTTAAATAATCATTTTGGCTATTCTATTGAACAAAGAATATAAGGAGGCAAAGTGTGGGACTGAGAAACAATTAGGAGGCTGTTGCAATGATCTAGGTGATAAAGTTGGCTTGACAAGTGTGGTAGCAGTGGAGATAGTGGGGAATGGTCGGATTCTGACCGATTGGATGTGGGTTCAATGAAAGAGAAACAAAAAGTAACAATGACTACAAGGTTTTGGTGTAAGGACCTAGAAGAATGGAGTTGTCATTTACTCAGATAGCAAAGACAAAGGGAGGATTTGGGGAGGACAGGATATTAGAAGTTTGGGGCATGTTAAGTTTGCTATATCTAGTTGAAATCCAAGGGGAGATGTTGAATGAGGAGGTGTATAGATAGGATTCTGGAGTCCAGGGGAAAGTGGTTGGAGTTATAATTTGGGAGTTATCAGTGTATGAAATGGCTAAGCTCTTTCATGTTCATTATCGTTGTGGGAGCTGCGAAAAAGTAATTTAATAAAGATACATTATTGAGCCCAGCTTCTGCTCGGTGTGAGGCATGATGTACTAGTTTTAGGCTTGGGTGGTTGACAGAAGAGGGCGCCATTCGTTCAAGAGACAAAGAACAGAAGAAGAGATGCAGTTCTTGGAGGGGCGATTGGATCCCAGTTGGACGTGTTGCATTTGCGGTGTTTGTGGAGGTGTCCAGGATATATTTGGCTTTATGGGGCTGGAGCTCAGGAGACAGGCCTGGGCTGGAGACTTGGCATGGAGTTGGCAAAGGAAGCCATAGAAGTGGCTGAAATAGCCAAGGGGAGTGTGAGTCTCTCGGCTGCTGGGAACAGGGATGACACATCTTCCCACAACCATTTATTTCTATGTCCTTAAGCGCCTGCTGACATCACAGAAAACGCCCTTAATCCACGGCCACCAAAGAATTCTTTTTATTCCCCACAGCTCCTCCTTTCTTCTGAGGACTTCGGATAGAGGGAGGAGCTAACCCCGCCCCCCGCCCCCCATCAAACCCCGGAGCGCCTTCAAGCGAGTGACGTCACCAAAGAGGCGGGCCGCCCGGCGCGCGCCCCCAGTCCCGGCAGCGAGCGCCGGAGGTTCGACCCGGAGCCTGCTCGGCGCTGACCCCGCCCCAGGGCGCTCCCTTGCTAGCGGGTCGCGGCCTCAAGCTAGCTGGAGCAGGCCGGCCTCGGCCAGCAAGCACTGGGTCCGGTTGTAGACGTCCTCCAGGGTGCCCGCGGCGCGGACCACGGCGGCCCGCGCCGCCGCCTCTCCGGTTTCCGGACAAGCCAGCTCCAGCAGGTGGCCGCGACCCGGGAAGGAGAGGAATGCGAGGCGGACGGCCTGACGGACCAGCCAGGGGTGGTGCGGGCCCAGGACTGTGTTGTAGGCGTCGCTGCACTGCTCGCCGGCACCCGGGCCTGCGAGCGTGCCGGTCGCCACCCGGTGGAGGCAGAGCTGGGACCAGCGTAGCGCACGGTGCAGCAAGAGTGTCGTTCGGGAGCCGGAGGAGCTGGCCGAGGCTGCAGGGCCGATCCCAGGCTGCTCCAGCAGTCCCGCCCGCCGCTCCCACGCCACCATGACCGCTAGCGACGTGTAGTGCGCGGCTTCTGGGCCGTGCACCCGAGCCTCGAGGGCTGTTACTTTGGTGAAGGCCTCGCTTGTGGCGAAGGCGAAGATGGAGCCGAACGGAGTTAGGAACCTGTGTGTTGGGTGGTGGGAAGAGTGGAGTGGTTAGAGAGAGGGCGGTGGAGCCCCTGGAGGCGGGGACTGGTTTAGGGGAAGGGGGACCACTCACTTGATTAACTCCTTCCATCCCGCCAGGTACTGCGACAACTCCACATCCCCCTCGGGGTTCAGACTAGCGCGGAACGGCCTCATTATGCGGCCCAGCATCCCCTGGGGGCCCAGACACTGAGGCTCTTCTGGATCCCGGGCTTCCAGGGATCCCGACTCTTGCCGCACCTGGGGGAGTAGATATTGCGGGGGGAGCAGAACCCCTGGACTGTTGGGCCTCCTTCGCCAAGCAGCCCAGTCGGGCTCTGGAGAATTTATTCCTAAGGCCTAGCTGGGGTCCCTCCTGCCATTCTGAGCTTCTGTCGGGAGAGAGGATACTGGAAGGAGGAGCTGCTTTTCACGAAAGTCAGGCTGACTGCATTTCCCCCTGTTCAGGGTCCTACTTGGAGCTCCCGGTCCCAGCCCTGCCCCGAGCATACCTGTAAAGGCGGCGGTCCCTCGGCAATACAGGACAGTGTCCCGAATCGGCAGCCTGAGAGGGCACCTGGGGAGAGGCAAGGCGGAGCGGTGAGGGCTCGAAGAGGGAGGTTAGGTCCCAAGGACCTGGATTCCTGGGTTCCTCCCGGGGGAGGTGAGGGAAGAGGCCACTCACGTAGGCTCCGAGTACAGAGATAAAAAAGTAGCAGGGTGAAGATGGCAAGAGCAATTGTATGGCGGAACCAGCGCCGGGGGACCTGTGGAGGCAGCGCGACCCCCATAGCTGCTTGGGACCACCACCCCCTCACGTGCTCCTACCCAGTCCTCGTCCCTCCGCCTCCCATAAGGAAGAGAAGCCCGCGGTGCACTGAGGGGCAAAGGTTAATGATTAATCTAAGGCCCCCTCCCCTTTGCCCTTTGTCCCAGAGGGCGGCATCCCAAGGATGAGAAACCAGATTAAGAGGGTTTAGGAAATTTGGTGGCAGTGAAACCTCTCTATTTTCCTTCCTGTAGGGTCAGGATGTAGTAAGAGCCAGCCTGGGTATTGGGAAGGGAGGCTGGGGTGAAAACCAGGTCTCCCACTGAGCAATGGTGTAGGTCCTAAGTTAACTCTGGGCTTGAGTTCCTTCCACTGTAAATTGAGGATAATAATATGTACTTTGCGAGGATTAAATGACAATGTATGCGCAAACACTAAATGGAAAAGCTTACCGCAATTGCTCTATAAATCTTACCTATTAAGTTGAAGCACGGGGCACCTGGGATCCAGGGAACACCCACTTCTAATTTCTCTAGCTAATCCCAGAGGACCTTGTCTTGATCTGGATGCATGACATCTTGATTATATACTTTGAGCTTTATCGTCTTCCATTTTTTGTGGTTGAATTTTTTAAACTCCAGGTTGGTCCTCAATTATTTATCAAACCAACTTTTATGAACTACTTCCACATGCCAGGCCCCACTTAGGCCTCAAGAAGACGAAGAAGTGCCTTCCTAGAGCTCAGGGTCCACTGGAGAATTTACAGTTGCATCCCCCCCTGGAACGTGAACCCTGATGACAGGAGCCTTGCTTTTCTTGGTTGCAGCTCTGTTCACAGCACTGAGAGTACTTAAACACATTATTGTTAAGTAAATACATGTCAAATAAACAAAGGAATGCATGCGAGGGGCAGGCAAATCAAGGATGGTGTTCCCATGTCAAATTTGAGCCAACTTTTTTGTTTGGTTTTGGTTTTTGCAAATTAGAAGTCCACCTCGTGGCCGTGAGGGGAAAATATTTGGGGAAATGATACAGGATGCAATCGAAAAAACACCATCTCCTGTTCTTAGTACCCTGTACCTAAATTTCTTGTAATTGTTCCTGGCTCTGTGCGTATTTTCTTCTGGGATGAGAAGGAGTATCCTCAACTCTCAAGGAGTCAGGACCCCAATTGCTAAGAAGACCCTGGCTCCCACAGTTCATGGATTCTTGCCCTATCTCACTCTGCTGCCCCCTCACACCTTGGAGGTCCCTGAGTTTGCCTCAGACCAATCCTGTACATTGGGATTCTGGAGCCTCCACTTCCATCGTAGCCCTGGGCTCCCCATTTCCCAGTGTTGGAATGTTTCCCAGCTTGCTGACTGTGACCATAGATAAGTTACTGCCATTTCCAAGCCCCAGTTCCCTAATCTGCAAAATAGGAAGGGTAATTCCAACCTCCTAAAATTGTGAGGATTAAATAGAACAGTATTGCACAACGCTAGTTACAATTTGTGGCCCATAAGTAAACGTTCAGTAGGTGGTGGTTATTTCAACCTGTCAGACCCTGGTGCCCCTCCTCCTCTGGTGCCGGGAGCCTACATCTCCCTGAGCAGAGAATAGGGTCTGTTGAGTTCTGGGAGCAGATTTGTTTTTGGTGTCACTTAATCCTAGTGGCTCTTTCACAATCAGAACCCTTATAGGGGCAGAGGTGCTATAAACCTGCATAGGGGGCCACGGCTGACAGAGGCTGCAGGATGGAGCCAGGCATGGGAGCCAAGCTGCTGCTGCTGTGGGCAACATGCTGTGGACATGACCGAGCAGATGGTTCCAGAAGCTACACTAAAGTCATCTAGGTGACCAACAGGGACCCCGGGGGCGACTGGGCCTGGCAAGAGATGTGTCTTGATGGATTCTTCACCAGCGGGTTCTTGATCAGGAAGAGAGCTCAGGACCTAGGTCTCAAGAGGGCAGAGACGCACGAGACCCCAGAAAAGAGAGTGGTAGTTTTCTTCTTTTAAAAAGTTTATTTATTTATTTTTAGACAGAGGGAAGGGACAGAGAAAGGGAGAGAAACATGAATGTGTGGTTGCGTTTCCGGTGCCCCCCACGGGGTGGGGGTGGGGGGACATGGCCCGCAACCCAGGCATGTGCCCTGACTGGGAATCAACTGGGGACCCAGGGCCCATTCTTAAACGAATTATTTAATATTTTAAATATGTTTATTAAAGGCATACAGTTCCACAAGCTAGAGGCTTTGGCCTACCAAGTTTATTTTATTTTTATTTACTAATTTTAAAAGGAGAGAGAAAGGGAGGGAGGGAGAGGGAGGAAGGGAGGGAGAGAGAGATGGTGGGAGGGAAGGAGAGGGAGGGAGGGAAGGGGAGACTAAGAGAGGGAGACATGGATTTGTCGTTCCACTTACTATGCATTCATTGGTTGCTTCTTGAATGTGCCCTGATGGGATCAACCTGCAACCTTGGCATATCAGGAAGACTCTAACCAACTGAGCTACCCTGCCGGGGCTCACCAAGTTTATTTTTAAAACACCAACTAATTTCATTCAGTAATAAATGAAAAATAATGTATTCAACGTTTATTTATAAATAAAATAAAATAATTTGGTAGTCTTGACTCGTCTTTACCCCTCTTCTCCCTGCCCAGGTGGAGCCCCACCCCCCAAGGTATTCCTGGCAACTACACAGCAATGAATGGGATCGGGCTGCGCTGCACCCGTGGGAATGCAGAGCGCAACACTCAGTCGTGGAGTCCCAGTCTGGAAGGTGGGGTGGGGGGGCGGGCAGGGGCCAGTGATTCCCTGGGGTGGGGGTGTGCCCTTACCCTCTGTTACAAACACCCCCCTCCCAGCTGGCAGTTTCCTCCAGAGCTGTGGGGCCCTTTAGACCTGGCAGTAGATGGTAGACCTCCCATCCGCGCCTCGGTGGATGTCAGGTTATTAGACCCGCCCCACCGGGGCTGTGTAGCGCCTGGCGGGGAAACCCCAAGGGCTGGGTCGGGAGGGAGGAGGGTAAGGAGCGCCCGCAGAGTCAGCGAGTCTCCCTTTCCCTCGCGGGGCGCACGGAGCGAGCCGCTGTGGTGTCCCAAAGGCGGCTTCCTCGAGGCTCTCTCCTGTCTCGTGGAGGCACCGTGACCCCTGGGGACCACAAGGCTGCAAACGACATGCGTTTCCGCCGCTCGGACGGCGCGGAGCTGGAAGGGCTCCTGGTCTGGCCTGGGGAGGCTCTGGAAACTGGAGCGAGCCGCGTCCCGAAGGCACACGCCGCTGGCAGATCGCAATCGAGCCGCCGGGCCGCCCCCGCGAGGACGCCGCGGTTAACGACGGGCGTTGTTTCTGCTCTCGCCGTCGACACCTTCGCGGCCTTCTCCCTGGCCCCACTTCTGGCTTACCCACCGCCCGCTATCAAAGCTTCTCTGTCTTATCTTTGGTCTCACTTGTTTTAGGGGCAGGAAACCATGTCTCCACGTCTTCCTCCTAACCTAGCCTTGGGCCGGGCTGAAGTTCAGGTTTCCGCTCAGGAGTCCGTGGCAGGCTACTGAAAGGGACGGAACACGGTCCAGAAAAACGCTCTTAAACACAATTTTGCGCACAAGTTCAGGACGTCCCTGGCTTCCTGAGGACGTTTGCACTCACCCCATCCTCATTAAAAGCCTAGTTTGTTTCTCTTCTGAAACACCAGTGACCTTGGTCAGATTAAAGAACTTCTAAAAAATTAAGAGGTGACACGTTACATCATCTTCAGGCTTCATTTTCCTAGAGCTTAGTTAATTGGTTAATATGTCTTTTCCATAGTTGCCCCCCCCGCCCACCCCCGCCACAGTACAAAACGCAAACAGTGGCTTTTCCATACAGTGATTCGCGTTTAGGATCTTCGTCCGTGCTGTTCTCTCTGCCTGGAATCCCTCAGCTATCCAGATGGTTAGTCCGTCACCAGATGCCAGCTCTAATTTCACTTTCTCGGATTTATCTTGTTTAAAAAAGACTCTCCACCAGTCAGTAGCTACCCCATTATCAACGTGTTTTTAAAAACTGTTTATCACCAACTGACCTTTTGCCTCTTAAAATTGCCCATCTTCCACCCAGGAATGTTAAATTATTTGAAAACACAGAAGCTGCCTGTCTTACTAACTTTTTATTTCCAGCGCACGCTAGTAGCTCAGTAAGTATTTGCTAACTGAGCGGGGTGCAAGGGGTCCCAAGCCCCAGCGTGTCTGGAGGCCTTCGGACGCTCCTCGTTAGGGCACAATCTGAGACGCCCCCCAGAGCTCAAAACAGCTTATTCCGGGGCGGGGGCGTCCCGGCGGGCGTCGTCAGCGAGCAGGGCGGTCAGTGGGGCCTCAGCGAGGGGCGCCCTGCGGAAAAGAAAACGTGACAATGCAGCCAGGAAACAAGTAGGTTCCGTCTAAGGCTCCTCCGCACTCCGTCCCACCTCCTTCCTCCTGCAGTCGCCGCAGAAGACGCCCAGGGTCGCGTTCACCGCCTGCATCCCACACAGCAGGAGCTCCAGGCACGAGGCGGCCACCAGCAGCGAGAAGAGCGTCACGTGCCAGGCGACCACACGAGGCGGCTCCTCGCACAAACTCCACTGGGTGCGGTTGAGCAAGTAGGAGCCTCTGTGGGCCACACAAGGTCACGTGAGAGACAGAGGTCACCGCCCAGAGCCCCTCCCTGTCCCCGCCCCGTGCACGCGCCGAGGGGGATCTGCAAACGACTCGTTTGGCCCACGTGGAGGAAGATCTCTCGAAGGCGAGTCCCGCCCAGGTTTCCGGGTCCACGTCCGGAGAGGCACAGAATGGGATGCGGCGGGCGAGAAAACAGGCTAAGCCTTACGAGGTATCCTGGAAGGCGTAGTCCCATTTGTCGCCGCCTTCCGTTAAGCATTTGGGCCCAATTCGGAGCCCGGCTCCCGATACTGAGAGACAGTAGATGGCACCAAGCACCCCGACCGCCGAGCAGAAGACCGAGCGCAGCATCTGGACGCAGAGTGGAAGGAGGGGCGAGTAGGGTCGCTATTTCCCTTCGGTGGGCCGGGCCTCACCTAGCTCTTCCCCTCTTCCTCCGCATTACCACTCCTCTCTAGTCCCGCTGAGACACACCGTCCGTCAGACCCCGCTGCTTGGAGTTAGGATAACCCTGAGAGCCAGAGGCTGCAGAGGTTCATGGGGTTTGTAGTCCCCTCTGGTCAGGCCCATTGAGGCCTGAGATTGGGGGTCAGGACGTGGGGGGTTGCAGGGGTGAAGGGGCAGAAGTGGATCCTAGGACTCTGCAGGGGAGCTACTTTAGCTGGGAAGAGGGAGCCGTGGCTTTAGGTCGGCTCTTCATAGACCTGTTCCGAGACCATTCCTGAATGCCTTCTTAATTTGGTCTTACCCTACAGCGATTTCCACAGCAGCCTGCACCGCAGCAGCCTTTGCCCCCCGCCCGAACGGCCGCAATTCCCGGACACAGTACCTGTGGGACAAGAGTCAGTGTGACGGCAGTTCCTCCAGATCCTCAAGACCTTAGTAGCCTCAGTGCTTACCTTCTCCCCGTGCCTGTCTGTGATGTCCTCAGCCCTTTGGACTGTAGGAAGACCTTATCAGTATGTCTCCAGGAGCCCTTTCTCAATTAATGGTAATTTGTGTGGCTACTTATCTCTGATAGATTGTAGCCTCCAGGAGGGTAGGGCCTAATATCATTGTATTCCCAGTAAATGTTGGTACATGTTAGGTGCCCGGCTGAATGGGAGTCAGGAGGCCTAGGTTTAATGCCAACCCCTGTGCACTGCACACTCCATGAATTGATTCATCTCTCAGGGTCTGTTTTGTCCTTGGTAGAATGGGTCTACAAGACCACCTCCCAGGGCTGATCCCAAGCTTTAATGAAATGACAGGTTGACTTGATGTCAAGGCTAACTCAGAGTTAATGCTCAACAACTATCAATTCCCTCGGCAGCAGGAAGGGATAGTGGTGTTGGAGTGTCAGGGATCATGGTGGAGGGTGGAGGAGCATGTTGGTGGAGGCTCTGATGAGAAGTGTGAGAATCCCCAAGACACAGTCCTGGTCCTCTGTCTTTCTTTCTCCCTGTGGCCTTCCTCACAGAGCCATCCCCTGCAGGGCATCAGCTTCTCCCTCTGCCAATAGCCACCTCCTAAGTCATAGCTCCAGATTCAAATCTCACTGCCCGAAGGATATGTTCACTGGAATGTCTTGGTTTTTAGCTCAAATTCAGCCAGCCTCATACTGATCTCACAATTTATTCCCCCAAATCATCTCCCTTTGACTTTCTGGTGTCCTTCAGTGGAGATATCCTCCTGGATATCCACCCAGCCTGGAAAACTCGAATCCTTTACACCCAGCCAGATCTCAAGTCCTCTCGACTTTTTCTTCAACGGCTCTCGAATCTGTCAGTTCTTTTTCTTTTGCAGTTTATCCCTAAACACCTCCACGAGGATGATGTTTTCAGACTCCCTACTAGATTCCTGTAGTATCTCTTGCCCCAGGCTACCCTACACACCATCCTACATGCCACCGCCCCGATTAAATTTAACTTTCAACTAGTCTTTTGTATGCTACATCCTTTAGAGTCTCCTCAAAGAGTAGCCCATCAAAACTCAACTCTGGCGAGGCATTCAAGGCTCCTCACCCTGGCTCCAGCCTTATCTTTGTTGCACCGTGCCAGGTTCTTCGCCTACCTCCCATCTCTGGAGTTCTACAGCTGTCTTGATCTTTGCCTCCCTGTGCACCTTGTCTGACTCACAACACACAAAGCAGCATTTTGTTTTTCTCCAGGGGAGGGGCCGAAAGTTTTAGTTCGGTTATATCACCCACAACAGTCTCACAGAAACACCTGCAGAGCTGAACAGATTTTTCACCAGATACCCTCCCTTCCTCCATGTTTCATGGCAGGTCTCGGGTGAGTTCTCACCCTCTGGCTTTGCCTCTCTGGTTAGCTCACTTACCGGGAAGCTCCTAGATCCAAAGACACCTAGACTGCCCTTTGGATTTACCAATTTTGAAAGAACTACCTATTTCAGGTTTTTATTTTGTCAGTCAAAGTGTTTCTTTCTTTTTGTTATCTGAGCTTCTCTGTTTCCTTCTCTAGACACTCATCTTAATGAAAAGAGATGGGTAATTGTAAATGGAGGAGGAAACAGTGAGTTTATAGCTCAAATCTGTTTACTCTTCTCCATCTCTATGGCCGCTGGCCTAGTTCAAGCCATTATCATTTCTCCTGGACAACTGCAGTGACCTCCATTTTGTCTTTCTGAATGCACTGTTGACCGCCTACTATCCACTCCCCACATAGCTACTGGAGGGATCTTTTTAAATCCAATGAGGTATTGAGCAACTGGAACTCCCATACTTTACTAGTGGAAATGGATTTAGTATGAGAGCTTCAGGAGACTCTGGTAACATCTAGGAGCACCGAATATTTGCACACGTTAAGAACCAGCAGTTTTACTCCTAGGTATACATTCAACAGAAATACAAACATTTATTCACCTAAGGACAATTATAGGAATATTTATGGCAGCATTATTTGTAATAAACCCAAGTTGGGAACTATCTAAATGTCCATCAACAGTAGAGTGTTTAAATTGTGGTGTATTCACACGATGGACTACATGTAATAATACAGGTGAACCTCACAAACATAATGTTGAGCTCAAGAAGCCAGACACAAACATGCCTGTCCTGTATGATTCCATTTATATAAAGTACCAAACAGGCAATCCTAATCTATGGGGTAGAAACCAGGAGAGTTGGGACTCTTATCAGCGGCAGGTAGTGTCTGGTGGGAGGCACATCTGGGATTCTGGTAATGACCTGTATCTTGATCTGAGTACTGAGTATGCGGGTACGTTCACTTTGTAAAAATTCAATGAGCTGTACAATGAGCTGGATCTGGGCATTTATCTGTATGACTTAAATAAAAGTTCAAAAACAAGTTTAAAAAGTTCATTAAAAAATAACAAGTCCTTCAATAGTTTTCTGTTGTACTTATTAAAAAATTCACATTTCTCCTGTGGCTTTCAAGAGTGTACATACTCTGGCCTCTACCTACCCAAGACCCCATCTCATTAAACCTTAGCTGCACTCACCACCTGTGTGATCCTCTGATACGCAAGCTGTTCCTGCCTTAGGCTTTGTATTGATCAGTCACCTTGTCTGCAATGCTGATTCTTTTTTGGGGGGAGGGGTCTCAGTTCAGACATGGCCTCATTGAGGCCTTCCTTGAGAACACTGTAAGAAGTGGCCCCCAATCTTGCCCTAGGAGCTCTGCATGACAACACCCTGCTTTTAAAATTATTTTTTATTTTTCTTATTTATTGCTTTTAGAGAGAGAAAGAGGGAAAGAAAGAAAGAGAAACATCAACTTGTTGTTCCACTTATTTATACATTCATTGGTTGATTTTTGTATGTGCCCTGACCAGGGATCCAACTCACAACCTTGGCGTATTGAGAGGATGCTCTAACCAACTGAGCTACCCAGCCAGGTGGCTGCTTTTTTTCTTGATGATACCTACTTCTATCTGAAATCGTCTTGATCATGTATTTACTTTGTTCAAGTGCCTCTTAAGTGCAAGGCACCGGTCTAGGCACCAGCACACAACAGCCAGGGTAATGTAATGTACCTCATGTAATGAGGCTTACATTCTTGCTTCTTTGACATTGTGTGTCTCCCCAGCAGGAACACCAGCTTCAGGGAGAGCAGGAACCTTGTCTGTGTCCCTGTGGCATACCTCAAACCACGGGAATAGATTGGAAAAAAGCCTTCTGAAGAGTGACTGGGGCACGGAGATGGGAGGAAGACAGCTGGGAATGAGCATGCTGAGAGGATATCCTCAGGGATCTCCCCTGAAGCAGGCTGGTTAGATTGTGGGGAGGTGGGCGTGGTTTAGGCTGGAGAAAGGCATAATGTGGCATTGGGTGAGGGTGTAGGCCTGGGAGGAGTGTGACATCTCAGGGAGAGTTGAGGTCCGAGGGATGGAGTAGAGTCCAACAACTATGAATCCATGTGGGAGGGGAGTAGGAGAAAAGATCCCAGAGGATAAGAAGAAATTGTTGGATAAAGGAGAGGAGGTAGGACCTATGAAAGAGATGACGGGGAGACCTCTCTCAGAGAATTTTATCAGTCAGCTCTCCTGAGAAGTGTGGAACTGTGCTGGGTAGATCTTTTTTCTTCATTCCGTGAAGATGTTAAACTAACTTGACCTTCCATAAGTTTCTCTAAAGGAGAGGCAGGTGGAGGACGGGAGTTAGGAAGTCCGGGTAATTGGTATCTCTGAGTCTTACTTTTCCTGATAGATTCTAGTCTCCAGAAAGACATGAGAACACCTTTTCCACCATTCTGACCTAGGTTTGAATTTATTCTTAGCTCTGCGTACCGGGGAGCATCCAGAAATGTGGGCTGAGAGTGAAGAGACAGGGAGGCTGGGGAGGGTGACACCAAGCTGGGAAGTAGAGTGACTGATTCGTGACTGCTCCCTGGCTCCAGACATTTTCAAAACACCCCACCCACCATGCTCTTTCTTATCTTGCCCTGATAACCTCCCACACAATCAGCTGTTCCTTTTTCCTCAACCCTTGTAGGGAGATGTTCCCACATCTGCTCAGCCAGGGGGATGGAGAAGGGCAGGTAGGACATTCTCCCTTTCCAGAAGGGAAGCTGCTTAGAGCAGTGAGACTCCCTTCCTTGTTGATCCCCTTAGACATTCAGCTCAGGACTCTGGGACCCCTTCAGCATGTCCACACAGTGCTCAGTGCTCAGGAGCTGATTCAGGGGACTGCAGGTCTCCACTGCACCATACCGCCCCTTCCCAGGCAGATGTCTTTTTCCCTCTATCCCTCTCCCACCTGTTCAGAACCACCTAGAATGGTTCCCAGTCCCCTGGCCTATGCTCCCTCATTAGCCTTCTCACCATCAGTCCCCCGCCGATGAAGCCACCCATGAGCCAGACTTGCAAGCTGAGGCGGTCCAAGTTGGTCCAAGTGGTCTTCCCATTAGGCACCAGCAGGAGGGTGTTGGCCAAGATGCAGACCAGAGAGAGGGAGATGAGGGAGAGCCCCACAAAGCGGGCACACTTCCCTGTGCACATGGTGACAGGCAGTGAGTGAAAGTGAGCCTGAGGCGAGGTGGACAGGAAAACAAGCCTGGAGCAAGGAACAAAGGTCAGGAAAGAGGTGTGGCAGAAACCAGATCAGCAAGATCGATGGTGGTGAGGGAGAGAAGCAGAGACAGAGGCAAAGAGGAGGTGGAGGTGGAGGGGCTGCTTGCTGTCCGTGAGGGGAAGAGGAGGATGTGGTGGAGATGGTCGGTAGGGGAGCTTGACACAGAGGAAGTTGCTATGGGTCAGTGTGTTCTTCCTCTTTTTTCTGCACACATCTCTCCTCAGCCTATCTGGTGGCTGCTTACCTGTTTTGTGACTTAATCAAGCCTCTTAATTTCTTTTTTTAAATTTTATTTTATTGATTATTACAGTTGTCCCAATTTTTCCCCCTTTGTCCCCCGCAAACA
>PVJI01008282.1:0-72143 GCA_004026765.1 Micronycteris hirsuta | reverse complement strand
CCTGGAAAACAAAACAAAACAAAACAAAACAAAACAAAAAACCGATAGTCCTCTGAGCTTCAAAAATCTTGCTTTCTTCCTTTGATAAAAGTTTTCCCAATTCCTCAGAATCTGTACATTGTGCAATCATGGCCAGAAAAAAAGGCCAGAAATTTGCTTCTCTACTGCAGTCTCCCATCACCCCATTGTCCTCAATTTTCACTAGTTAGGAAAATCAGAGTTCTTATTAAATTTAGTGCTTCTTGACATTTAAACCACCTGCCGATCTAATGTAAAGCGAGAACTTAGATCCACAATTCTGTTCTTTGCCAGCAAAATGTTTCACTGCCTCATCCCCTCTCACATCCCTGAGCTGCTTTCCCTTCTGAGCTAATATATGCCTAATTTGTAGCATTAGCCTTCAAAGCAAAACCATTTATTATGTACTTAGTGCACTAATCATTTTATAAACATTACCTCATTCTGTCCTACGCATGAAATTTTAGGATCATCTTCAATTCTTCTTTGTCCGATTCTCTGTATCCAGTTTAGCTCCTTCACTATTCCTGGTGATTCTCTGTAACAAGCACTGAGTAGGCAATATAACCATCCATTCCTTCCAAAGATGCGCATGCCCTTATCGCCAGGACCTGTGAATACGTTACCTTGCATGACAAAAGAGACTTTGCAGATGTGATTAGGGTTAAGGATTTGAGATGGAGAGATTATCCAGATGGTGCAAAGTAGTCACGTGAATCCCCCAGCTGTGGCCAGAGAGAGGCAAAGTGGGGACTGGACTTGCTCTTGCTGGCTCCTGAAGATGGAGGAAGGAGGCTACCTGAAGTTGAAAAAGGCAAAGAAACAAATTCTTCTCTAGAGCCTCCAGAAGGGGAAGCAGCCCTGAGACAACCCTGGCTTTAGTCCAGTTAGATCCGTGCTGGATTTTTTTTTTTTTTAAGATTTTATTTATTTTTTGGAGAGAGGAGAAGGGAGGGAGAAAGCAAGGGAGAAACAGCAATGTATGGTTGCCTCTCACATGGCCCTCACGGGGACCCGGCCTGCAACCCAGGCATGTGCCCTGACTGGGAATCGAACCGGGACCGCTTGGTTCCCAGCCTGTGCTCAATCCACTGAGCTACACCAGCCAGGGCATGGGTTTTTGATCTACGGATTGTAAGATAGTACATTTGCATTGTTTTAACCCATTAATTTGCGATAATTTGTTATGGTAGCAATAGGAAAATAATGCAGGTGCTTTAATTCCCAAAATATCCCTTTGAAATATAATACAGTACCTAGAACTAAGTATTCTTACTCCAGCTGAGGTCTAATGAAGAACAAAATAATTGTGCAACTATCAAATTCCTTAATCTGGATTCTATACTTTTATAAATGCAACTCAAGATTGTTTTATTTATTTTTAAAATGTTTATTTATTGATTTTAGAGAGGAGGGGAAAAGAAAGAAATATTGATTTGTTGTTCCACTTACTGATTGATTGATTCTTGTATGCACCTTGACTAGGGATTGAACCCTCAACCTTGGCATATTGGGATGACGCTCAAAACAACTGAGCTACCCCAAAGCTCTGCATGTCATCTCCAAAATTAGTTGGAAAAAAAAATGATGGTAGAATCAGACACCTTGCTAGTTTGTGTGTCCAAAGATGCCTGACTCTACTCATTTTTTTTCCAACTAAATTTGGACTTGAAGTGCAGAGCTTTACATTCAATGCTTTTAAATTCCACCTTATTGGTTTTAGCCCTTCCACCTAAACTATTAAGATAATTTGGAATCATGCCTGTGTACTTTGTCATAGCAAGTATCCTTCTTAAGCCTAACTGCATCTGCTTAACTCTCATGTATTCACCAAGTGGCCAGCAAAGGAACACTGAGCAGTTGCTGCCAGGAACAGAGAGCAGAGCCCTGTCATCAGAGACCTTCAGTCTGACCCCACTCCATGCACTGAGTCCTTGGGGGTACAGGTTTGATCGGCTGCAAAGTCACCTTTCAGGTAGCTGACATTTTAAAACTTTATCAAACATCAGGAAAATAAAATGCCTAATAAATAAAGAGATGTCTATAACCTGCCAGTCCCCTAGAATTCTATGGTTAATGGAAATGCAGTCATTTGATATGAGCAGTTTTTTGGTGACCGGTGCTGACTCTTAGTGATTATTTCTTTTGTAAGAGTTTACAAACTGTCAGTTAATTATTCTCTCTAGAAGTCTACTTGAAATTAAAAGGAAATTTACCCAATTGTAGAAAGTGACAATGATCTTGGTCTCAAAAGAGGAGATATAAATGGGGGTGGGAATGAGGGGACACTATGAAAGCAGGCACGTAGGAGGGATGCACGTGGGTGCCCTTTGGAGATGTAAAACCAGGCCGATCAGAGCATCGCGTTGTTGGAAAGTGTACGAAACTGGGTTGAAACATATAAGGTCTTGAAAAGGGGACAACAATTTTAACTTAATATACCAGAAACTGTGAAGAACTAAAAAATTTTAAGCAAGAAAATAGGATAAGAAGAGTACTTTAATAACCTAATTGATAAATGGGCAAAGTATATAGATAGTTAACAAACGAAAAAATAAAAATTGCTCTTAAATATGTGAAAAGACACTCCACTGCACTCATAATAAGAGAAACTGAAATTAAAAATACAATGACATAATTTTAACCTATCAAGTTGGTAAAATTCAAAAAGTCTCATAAGACACAATGTTGGTGAGGCTATGGGAAAATCATGGAGGATAAATTGGCAGAACCTCTCTAAAAAGAAATTGGCAACCAAATTATGAACACACATAACCTTTCACCCAGCAATAACTATGAACATGGACATGCACTGCGGCATTGTTTGCAAAAGTAAAAGATGTCAATCAGTAGGGAACTGGTTAATCAAATTACAGTAGAAATAGCCAATGGGATGCTGGAATAAAACACAAGGCAACTTTGGGTTACTGATAAAGAATGATCAAGCTATGTTAAGTTTAAAAAAATAAAGTACAGAGCAGTATATTTAGGACACAACTATTTGTGCTTGTACGTCTGAGTGTGTGTGGGGAGGGAGAGAGAGGGAGTCTCTGGAAGAATATCTGAGAAAGAAGAAACAGTGGGTTGTCTCTAGGAAAGGGATGGGCAGCTGTGGTGCAGAGGTGAGAAGGAGACTTATATACCTTTTTAAAAAGATTTTATTTATTTATTTTTAGAGAGAGGGGAAGGAAGGGAGAAAGAAAGGGAGAGAAATATCAACGTGTGGTTGCCTCTCATGCACTCCCAACTGAGGATCTGGCCTGCAACCCAGGCATGTGCCCTGACTGGGAATTGAACCAGTGACCCTTTGATTCGCAGGACCGTGTGCAATCCACTGAGCTACACCAGCCAGGGTGACTTATATATCTTTTTGGCCTTTTTGAATTTTTACCAAAGCTGGATTACCTGTTGAAAAAGAAATATTACATGCTGAATGACAGTCTGGCAAACGTATAATAGTGGAAAATCTAGTGGAAACTGGATAATGCTCAGATTTTAGTTAGTAGTTATGTGCCAATGTCAATTTTGTAAATTTGACAAATGAGCCATGTTTATATGTTAATTTAACATCAGGAGAAACTGGCTAAAGGTACTAGTTTTGCAACCTCTTTGTAAACTTAAAATTATTCCCAAAACAAAAACCTTATTAAGACAAGAAATAAATAAACAAATAAAATGTTATTATCTATAGTGGAAACAGCTTGGAGAGAGAAGATTTTAGAACCAAATAGGCCAGATGGGAAACTAGAAGAAATCTTGGCATGAAGTGACAAGGACCTCAACAGAGTTAAAGTTATGAAAATACAATGAAGAGAACTAATACATATAAAATACGTATATTTTCAAAAGGAAAAAATCAACAAAATATTTGCAATAGCAGAGAGCAGACTTAAGAATAGTGATACCAGTGACAAAAGATGGTAATTTGAAGAGGAAGCTTCTTCGAAAGAAAATGGGATTCATTTAATTCACTCATTCAGTAAATACTTGTTGGTACCTACAACACCAAGCTTGATGCAAGGCACTGGGGATGTGAGAGTGAGTTTATAAATGCCACGCATGAAGTGACCCTACAATGTCCTAGTTGAATTGTCCAAAAGGCACCCAGATATTACAAGTGAGAGGACAGAACTGGGAAAGCTGAGAAAAGTGATATCGTGTAAGGAAGGAAAAGCTAAAACTTAAATGGAAATGGAAACACATTAGGGAAAAAGAGGAGTAGCAATGAAGGAATGGCCAAAGAGTTTTGAAAAGAAACGGGATAGGGAAACCAAGGAAAAATAAAGATCAAAGAAGGATTCCATCAAATTCACTGTCCAAGAAATGATACACAAAAGACCACAAGGCAGTTGGTTAAGGAGAGAGACCACTGATGGTGGAGGAGGTGGCTCAAGACCGCCTTTTATACTTTCAGTAAGCCCTAAATGGAGCCCACACTGTGGAATTCAAAATTTTCTTCCAGGAAAGCATCTCTGAATTAAGGCCTTTGGGAAATAGGATTCCATTTATTATCATGCTTCTCAAACCGGGGTATTTGAAGCCACAGGATAAATCTTCATGCAGCATCAGCTTTATTTGGGGGGAAAAAAGGTACTGAAACAGAGAGCAGAATGCAAACTTTGCATGAGCTTTTAAGATACATCCTGAAATGCAAGTATACAATGTTTTTATTGAGGTCACCTTCCTACATCTAGGGCTACAAATTCACTCTCCTCTTCTCTAAAGGGGTGCTGGGGTAGAAATCATAATGGCTAGCTATGCTGAAATGCGTGCTTGCTTTTAAAACTCAGGATATCTACCTATAATTTAAAAAATAACTTCATGAGCCCTGGCTGGTGTAGTTCAGTGGATTGAGCATAGGCTGGGGAACCAAAAGGTTGCTGGTTCAATTCCCAGTCACGGCGCATGCCTGGGTTGCAGGCCAGGTTCCCAGTGAGGGCCACATGAGAGGCAACCACACATTGCTGTTTTTCTCCTCTCTTTCTCCCTCCTTTCCCTTCTGTCTAAAAGGAAAATAAAATCTTAAAAAAAAAAACTTCATGAACCAAGGTCTCACATGGAAAATTACAATAAATATTTCACATTCAAAGAAGTAAAATAATGGATGAAATCTTCAATTTATCATATTTCCTACTACTTGCTATTGCTATTTATGTAACAATCTATTTAACTTTTATGTCTGTGGCAAGAGCTTAGCTACATAGTCAGGAAAGTCAGTGTCAACTACACTCAGATGCTTGATCAATGCTATTTGTAGAATGATGAACACATACTAAGTACCAACCAATACTATATACATGCATACACACATGTATATGCACACACATTTACACACATGTGTGATATATGCACACACACATACATGTGTGTATACAGTAGTCCCCTTTTATCTGTAATTTTGCTTTCCTCAGATTTAGTTACTCATGGTCAACTATAGTCCAAAAACATCACATGAGAAATTCCATAAGTAAACAATCATAAGTGTTAAGTTGTGTGCCATCCTGAGCAGTGTGATGAAACATTGCACCATCCACTCTGGCCTGCCCAGGGCGAGAATCTCCCCCCTGTCCAGCGTTCCCACACTGTACAGCCACCTGCCTGTTAGTCAGTTAGAAGCCGTGTGGGTATCAAATCAACTGTCTCAGTATGGCAGTGCTTGTGCTCAAATAATCCTTATTTTTCTTAATCTTGGCCCCAAAGCACAAGAGTAGTGATGCTGGCGATTCAGACACGCCGAGGAGAAGCCCGAAAGTACTGCCTTTAAGTGAAAAGATGAGTACACACTACAATAACTTATTTTGAGAGAGGCCCCACTCACATAACTTTTATTACAGTATATTATTATACTTGTTCTATCCTATTATTAGTTATTGTTGTTAAGCTCTTACTGTGCCTCACTTGTAAATTAAATGTTTTCATAGGTTGCATGTACAGGGAAAAATAGTGCAGCAGGTCCCTGAGTAACACAGTTTCCTTTGCCGTTGTTTCGTTACAATGTTGACGAGACGCCACAGGAACGTAACTCCTGCTTGTATCAATTAGCCTACGGCAAAATTAACTTGTTATACACTGCTTCGCTTTCAGTTGCAGAACCTATGGACAACTCTAAGTGAGGACTTACTGTGTTTCGGTCCTATCTGTCGTTCTGTGCATCCTGTGGGGGTCTTAGAATGCATCCCCCAAGGATAAGGCGGGGGGAGACTACTGTGTATCTATGCATATGAATCCACATAGTGTGCACGTAAGTGTTAATACAAGAATCGGTGACTGTGCTTCAAATTCTAGTTTACATAAAAACAAACGAAACCCTGACTTAAATGTAGACCATAAGTATACCAGTAAAATGGAAGTGCATTTTTTATATGTAATTTTTTTTGCCAAGTAAAGTAAAATACTACTTTGGCAGTAGGTCTTCATAAACTAAGCTAAGCACAAATTTGAAAGCTTTGCTTTGATATTTTTCATCTAACTCTTAAACTGCCTTGGTCTACAAGCCACAAGGCAATACTTTCACCAAGTAAAGATTTCTTTTATATCTTTTGTGTGAGAAAGGCCATTAGAGCAATAACAGTAAGTAATAAAAACTAATCAATAAACTGCATAGGAATATACAGATAAAACCACTGAAATACACAAGAAAATTATTAACACAAAACTCAGAACTCTGGTTATCTCTGAGAGAGCAAGAAAAGTTTGGGACCAGAGAGAAGCATACAGGGGTCATGGTAATATTACCTTTTTTTGAACTGGGCTGTAGGCACACCTATGCTGTCTACATAACTATTCCAGTAAGCCTTATAGATATTTAAAAATATTTAATCTACTTAATATTTAAGAAACATCTTTTATAAAAGCTCTGTGCTGTCCAAAGGTAGACAGCGAGTGTGTCTGCCATCTTGGCAGCAGTGTGAGGGACATGGAATAGGAGGGACAGAGATCGCCAGGTTACACAGGTCCCTGCAGGTCAGACCCCAAGCCTCTCGCAAAGGACCTACCAACGCACACACAACTGCAGCAATGAAAGACCTGAAAGTCATACCATAATTAAAATTAAAACTAAATTCAATATGCTATCATCTTATGAGGCACCATACAGGCCAATTTTAACATTAAATGAAATACGGCTTTAAAGAATCAGGACTGAATACGCTGCCAGCCTTTGGACGAAGAACTCCTCTTGCTACTTTTTAAACAGTCAACATTTCATCGTGTATGTAGACCACAGAAAAGACATGTACAGAATGACAATACTTTAATTCATCATGTATATCCTGCAATGTTCGCTGAGTCAAATGCCTGTCTGTCTGTCAATGTCATTTAAGGGCAGGTTTATAAAGCTTCAAGAGCAATAACTGGGTCTGTTTCAACAGACACAATGAAATAATTTTTAAGAATTCATGCCTAGCCCTGGCTGGTGTAGCTCAGTGGATTGAGCATGGGCTGCAAACCAAAGGGTTGTCAGTTCAATTCCCAGTCAGGGCACATGCCTGGGTTGCAGGCCAGGTCCCCAAGGGGGCCACGTGAGAGGCAACCACACATTGATGTTTCTCCCCATCTCTTTCTCCTTCCATTCCCTTCTGTCTAAAAATAAATAAATAAAATCTTAAAAAAAAAAAGAATTCATGCCTATACTCTGTCATCCGATATTTTAATGGCTAGGCCATGGAAAGCCATTTTTTTAAGCATTTGATATTTTGCTAATCTAGAAGAGATATAATAGACTACAAAGATATAAGCTTAACCTCTAAATTAATTGCATTTACTATTTTTGATTTGAACTATAAAATAAATGCAGTTTGAGCTCTCCCTTTAATATTAAAAAAAAGAGCCACTAAAAAAATCAGATAGTTAATATTTACACAAAGGCAATTTCCCCCCTTTTTGTTTCTTTAAAGTTTTAATGGGTGAGTGACCTTGCTGGAATTCCCCGTCAGTTCTGGAGTATCTATTTGGAAGTTTCAAACAGAAACCACTCTCACATGATACATTAGAATGGTATGCCAAGTGGTATCAGTCTCTGCACTTTGAACTTCGATGTCACAGATGAATCAATAAACTTTATACAATGAAAAGCTTTTTTCCCCCCTAAGGCTATTTAAGAAAAGATCAAAGTTAAATATGTATGATATTATGTATTTATAGGATCAATTATACACAGAAAAACTTCACATATTTACTCAATTCAAGAAATTTACCCTTGATACAGCTTCAAGATGTCAAAAACAGGACATTTTTAAGTATGTCAAACACAGAATATATCATGCTGAAGTGGGAATCTGAGCCCACAATTAATCCCTGTTACATTAATATGATTACCTTAAAATCTAGATGATAGAAAGCATTTTTGGTTTTGCTTTATTTTGGACTTTCTAAAGTATCTAGCTCCACAGAGAGGAAGTTACTTCAGATTTACTGTGAAAAGCCTTATGGGGACCCTGTGCTTTCCAGGGTGAGGCAGTTATGAAACTAACTGTAAACCACCGAAAATCAACACAGTCATAAGCAACAGTGGGGATGATTTAGAGTGGAAACAAAACATTTCCCCAGTCTAGGCCGCACCTCTGATTCCCTCATTTTCAAGAGGTGAAAGTACAGGAAGTGTTGCCCTGGACACTTAGCCCAGTCATCTATCTTGCTCTCAAAAGCTGTTCCAGGACAGAAAAACAATGAAACATTTCACAATCTGAATTTCTGCACAACACACTGGTGTTTCAGAAGTTGAGATGGCGGGCAATGAGTGACTGGGAAAGAGAAGAATATCAGTCCAAGTTCAGCAGAGGGAACATCTTTATACTATTTTATGACAGTGGCTGGAGTCTTCTGTGAAACATCCAGGAACCTCCGTGAGCCCGAGGACCTTCCTGGGCTGCCAAGAAAAGGAATAAACGTGTCTCTGGAGCCAACAGCAAACACATGGGATTGCAAGACTCATGTTCTCAAAAAAGGGAGGAAGCCAAGGCTGCTACTATTTGGTTAGCCCTAGGGAACTCATTGTAAAATCGAAGAAAATTAAGGTACCAGTCTTATCGAGGTACCCCTGGTTGGAGCTCTTTAGAGACAAATACTTTTGAGACAGTTTAATTCAAAGTGGCTTCTGACTCAACTCCTAGGAAGTTGTCTTTAAGTTCCAACAAGAGTCTGCCTTTCTTCTGGAAAGTTGGGTGTAGCTTTTGCTCACCACCGTGAATGTCAGAAGCAGAAAGCAGCTAGAACAGAAAACAAAAGAAAAATAAATGAAGAGAAATGGCAATGATAGCAGAGTGGCAGGTGCTGACTCCCTCTGTCCATCAACAGGAATAACTAGATACTTGAAAAGTTATACCATATTATTTTCACTTCTTTTTGTTCTCACATCACTCTTTTTTTCCCTTTGCGTTTCCGTTTGGACAATTTCTACTGACCTACATTCAAGTTCACATATTCATTCCTCAGCTGTGTCCTGTCTGTTGGTAAGTCTGTCAAAGATGTTCTTCAGTTTGGATAACAGATTTTTTATTTTAGCATGTCAATTTGACTCTTTTATAGTCTACATTTCTCTGCTAAAATTTCTCATCTGTTCATGCATATGCCCCACCTTTTCTACTAGATTCTTTAATATATTAATCATAATTAAAGTTACTGTCTGATAGTTCCAACAGGAGTCATCTCTGTGTCTGGCTCACTAATTGCTTTATCTTTTGAAAATGGGTTGTTTTTTTTACATATTTTGTAATTTTTTATTGTAGGCAAGGCCAGATCTTGCCTACAGAATGACCATATGGACCGAAAAAGAACAGTTACTCTTGAAAATGGGCACACTTATTCTGTTCTGCAGCCAGGTAAACTGAAATTCCAGAGATATTATCTAGTCAGTAGTTGAGCAGTGTTTACTGTTCAACTGTTGCTATAGTTACCTGCTGTGCACCTTCCTCCAGCAGTGGACAGCAGCTACTCTTGCTTCTTGTAGACCATAGGATACTTAAGGGATTTACTGAGTGTCCCTACTCCCTCCTCAGCTTTTGGTGGTCACTGCATGCCTGTGCCACAGAGGAGGGTCCTTCTCTGTACCCTTGCCCCTCCCTAAGTGGTAGACTGCTGATGTTTGTTACTCGGTGCTGTCTTGGTTCTCTTGGTCCAGCCTCCATCCTAGGCAGGCCTTATGCACCGAGGCCTTGGGAATGGGACTTTCTGCACTCCCACCCAAACCTATATGCTACCTTGTATCTATGAGGGAACACAGCAAAAAAAAAACTCCCCTGCAACCAATATTCCACACTAAATACGAGGTAGCTGCAGCTGCTGGTGGTGGGGTACCTGAATCTCCCTAGGGCAGAAATCTTTTGCTTTTACCCTACCTCCAGTGAACTTTTGCCTGGACCCTGAAAACAGAAAGGTTTCCTGTCCCTCCGATGCATGAAGATTTTTGCTTCATATGGGAGAATGATCGGTAGAGTGGCAGGGTTTTGTAACAGTGTATTCTAAAACATTGCTCTCCCCAATCTTCCATCTTGCCCTCAATCTCTTTTGGTACCAGTGGAATCTGCTGTAAATGCCATTGTGTTGCACCCACCTCCCAAAGATAATGTGAAGTTCTAACCCCTAGTATCTGTGAATTTGACTATTTGAAAATAGGCTCTTTATAGATGTAGCCAAGATGAGATGAGGTCATACTGGAATATGGAGGGCCCTAAGCCAACATGACTGGTGCCCTTATAAGTAAACACAGTAGCACAGAAAATCCCAAATCTTGCTCCCCCACAGAGGTTCAGCAGAAGACAGAATAGAAAGTCCAATATCTAATTTCCCCCGGAGACATCAACTTAACAATAATATATGGTCTAAAAAGCCATTGTGTGGCCTCCATACAGCAGTTAAGAAGTCGTAGTGCCCCAGGCAAGCTCAAAGCCAAGAACAGCCACACTGACATGGGTAAGAAAGACATTTCGTTTCACCTGTTACAGCCCTTCCCCCAAGATGGCACAGTTCATGCTGACCAGAGTAGACACCCAACTCACAACTTCCCCATCAGGAGGGAAAGAGAAGAGTAGAACGTATGTGTAATGTTCCAGCTTTTGGAGGGACTGCCTGTGAGACTGGATTCTGTCTTACCTGACTTGTAGTGCCGAGGTAATTGGCTTACTTTGGATCCTAGAGCAGGGAAGAGCTCAGGGGCTAGCAGCAGCACCAGAAAATCTGCAATACCGCAGACTAACACCAGAGGAAGCAAGAGACTACAAACTCCTGAAAAATTAACTGGTGAACCTTTCTAACTGGGAAAGCACAAATACAAGTCCAGAGACGATTCATCTGCATATGAGGTTTGAGAGGCCCCTAGAATCTACAGTAGGACTGACTGGTGAAGGTACTCCCCTGTGTGAAACCAGTCCACAGAACCGGGAGAGGTAGCTGGTGGTTTGGTTTTTTTTCCAAATGCGCAATTCCCAGCAACAAATAACAAGGCATATGAGGAGACAGGGAAACATGATCCAATCAAAGAAACAAAATGAATCTCCAAAACTGACCCTAAAGAAATGGAGGTCTATGAATTACCTGACAAAGAATGCAAAATAATTTTTTTAAACCCTCACCTGAGGATATGTTTATTGATTTTTAGAGAGAGAGGAAAGAGGGAGAGAGAAACATTGATCAGTTGCTTCCTGTATATCCCTGACTGGGGATCAATATGCTACAAAAGAACACAGATGGTCAACTAAAGAAAATCAGGAAACTGATGCATGAACAAAATAAGAATATCAACAAAGCTAGAAAAACTAAGCCCAATTAGCAGAAGGAAGGAAATAACAAAGATCAGTGAAATAATAAACAAAGTGGAGAATAGAAAAATATATGAAAAAAATCAATGAAACTAAGAGCTACTTTTTGGAAAAGATCAACAAAAATGACCAGTCTTAGCTTGACAAAAGAATAGAAAGGAAGACTCAAATAACAAAAATCTGAAATGAAAGAGGAGACACTGCAACTGGTACCACAAAAATAAAAAGAAATCAGAAGAGTCTACTAGGAACAGTTATACACCAACAAATTGGATAACCTAGAAGAAATGAATAAATTTCTAGAAACATACAAATTATCAAGACTTACTCCTGAGGAAATAGAAAATCTGGAGAGACCTATAACTAGTAAAAATAGTGAATTAGTACTCATAAACTTCCCAGCAGAGAAACGTCCAGGACCAGATGGCTTCAATAAAGAATTCAACCAAACATTTACAGAAGAATTAATACCAGACCTTCTCAAATTATTCCAAAGTAGTGAAAAGGAAGGAATATTTCCAAACTTATTTTATGAGGCCAGCATACAATGATACTAAAATGAGAAAAAGATACTACAAGGAAATGACATACCAATATCCCTGATGAACATCGAGACAAAAATCCTCAACAAAATACTGGGAAATCAAATTCAACTATACATTAAAAGGATTATAGACCATAACCAAGAGGGATTTTTCCTGGAATGCAAGGATGGTTCAATACACAAAAATCAACCAATGTAATACAACACATTAACAGAATGAAGAAAAAAATAATATGATAATCTCAATTGACAAAGAAAAAGCATTTGACAAAAATCAATACCCTTTTATGATTAAAAACACTCAATAAACTCATATCAGAAGAAAACTATCTTAAAAAACTTTTTTTATCCTCACCCAAGGACATTTTTCATTGTTTTTAGAGAGAGAAAGGCAGGGAGAGAAACATCGATGCAAGAAAGCAGCATTGAATGGCTGCCTCCCATATGTGCCCAGACCGGGGATCATACATGTCAGGACTAGAGATCGAATCTGCAACCTAGTCATGTGTCCCAACTGAAAATCAAACCCACAACCTTTTGGTTATGGGACCATGTTCCAACCAACTGAGCCACACTGGCCATGGCAGAAGAAAACTATCTTAACATAATAAAGGCCGTACATGAAAAGCACACACCAGACATCATCCTCAGTGGTGCAAACCAAAAGCTTTCCCTTTAAGATCAGAAACAAGGCAAGGATTCCTGCTCTGCCACTTCATTTCAACATGGTGCTGGAAGCCCTAGTCAGAACAATTCGAAACAAACAAACAAACTAAAAAACCAAAATGAACAAAAAAACAAAAAGGTACCCAAATTGAAAAAGAAGTAAAATTATCTCTGGCCACAGGTGACATGATCTTATCTCTAATGTAAAAACCCTAAAGAGTCCACAGAAGAACCTCGCAGGACTGATACAGTCAGCACAGTTGCAGGGATGATACCGTCACACGAAGATCGTAGTGTTTGTGTACACTAACAATGAACAAAAGGAAAAGGGAATTAAGAAAACAATCCCGTTTACAGTAGTATCCAAAAGAGTAAACACTTAGGAATAAAATCAATCAAGAAGATAAATATTTGTATAGTAAATATTACAAAACATTACTGAAAGAAATTAAAGATGCAGATAAACGGAAAGACATCCTGAATTCACAGAGTGAAGACGACACAGGATTCGGCCAAAGTACGTTTACAGTTGTGAGTGCGCAACACACAGAGTTTATTCTTGTGTTATTATTTATTATTGTATTATTTTCCATATGATTAACTGTAAACCTAGTTTTGCCCCGCCCTGTATTGTTAAGATGTCCATACTACCCATAACAGTTTATAGATTGATGTAATCCTTATCAAAATCCCAGTGGCCCTTTTTGCAGGAACAGAAACAAAAATTCTAAAGTGCATATGGAAACTCAAAGGACCCTAATTAGTCAAAATATTTTTCTTTTACAAGAGAAAAGCTGGAGGCCTCATACTTCCTGACTTCAAAACCATTTATGAAGCTACAGAAATCAAAAGGTTTGGTAGTCACATAATGACAGACATCTAGGCCAATGGGGAAAAAAAAAGGAAAACCTGGAAATAAACTCTTACTTATATGGTCAAATGATCCTCAGTGGGGAAGTAAAGGCTACACAATGTGGGAAGGATAGTCTCTTCAACAAACAGTATAAGGAAAACTGGATATCCACATACAAAATAATGAAGTTGGACCCTTTACCTTCACTGTATAAAAATAGTAACTCAAAATAAATTAAGTAACTAAACATAAGACCAAAAACTATAAAACTCCTGGAAGAAAACATAGGTGAAAAGTCATGACATTTGACTTGGCAGTGGTTTTTGGAACATGAGAGCAGAAGTACAGGCAACAGAGGCGAACAGACGAACAGGCGACACTAAACTTAAAAACTTCTGTGTAGCCAAGGAAACAATCAACAGACTGAAAAAGAAACGTACGGAATGGGAGAAAATATTTGTAAACCACATATATGATAAGGGGTTAATATCCAGAATATATGGAAAAGTTCTATAACTTAACAACAAACAAATAATCTGATTTAAAAATGAGCAGTTTGAAGAGGCGTTCTCCAAATAAGATGCACAAATGGCCAAGAAGCGTATGAAAAGTTCCTCAAATTCACTAATTAACAGTGAAGTACAAATCAGAACCACAATGAGATATTATCTCACATCTGTTAGGAGGTACATTATCAAAAAAACAGAAAATAAAGTGTTGGCGATGATGTGGAGAAAATAAAAACCCTGTGCACTATTGGTAGGAATGTAAAAATGATGCAGCTGCTCTGAAAAATAGTATTTTTAATAGTTAAAAATTAAGCAGGGAATGATCATGTGATTCAGCAATCCCTCTTCTGGGTGTATAGGGTCTGTCGGGATAAAGTCCAACCATTGTTAATACAATGAGAACGGTTTGCACCGACATCAGTGTAACCTGGCAGCCAAGGGGGTGGACTGGAATGCATGTACGTGAACAATGACAGCTTCACTGTACTAGTCAGTGGGTGTGGTAAACGTTGTTGAGTGCGCATGGGTGCTGCGTGGCCGCTGTATTCGGAGTGAGCAGAGCCACAAATCTGCATCAGTTTTTGTGTTAAGCTTGAACATTCCTCTGCAGAAATTATTCAGATGACTCAGAAGGCCGCAGCTGTGGGCAACTGGTAATTGGCAGTTTCATCACAACACACCCACTCACGTATCATGTCTCGTGCAGAGTGTTTTGGCAACATCAAATCACCCAGGTGACTCAGCCCCCCTACAGACCTGATGTGGCGCCCTGCAACTTCTGACTATTCCCAAAACCAAATGACCTTTGAAAGGGAAGACCTTTGATTGCAGGCCTTCGATGACATTCAGGAAAATACGATGGGGCAGCTAATGGTGATTGGGAGAACTGTGTGAGGTCCCAACGTGCCTACTTTGAAGGGGACTGAGGAATCATTGCCCTATTACAATGTTTCTTGTATCTTGCATCTTCTTCAATTAATGTCTCTATTTTTCATATCACGTGGCTGGATACTTTCTGGACAGACCTCTGTGTATCTGAAAGTATAAGAGAGATTTGCATTTTCATGTTCATTGCAACATTATTCACATTAGCCAAGATGGGAAAGTAACCTAAATGGCCATCAGCGGGTGAATGGAAAAGAAAATGTGGTATGTAAACATACAATGTACTATAATACAGCCTTAAAAAAACGGAAATCCTGTCACATGCTACAACATAGATGAGTCTGCAGGACATTATACTAGTGAAAGAAACCAGTCACAAAAAGACAAATATTGTATAATTCCACTTAAATGAGGTATTTACAGTAGTCAAACTCTTAGAAACAAAGTAGAACTTGGTTGCCAGGAGCTGAGAGAAGGGAAAAAAGGAGTTCAGTGGGTATAGAGTTTCAGTTTTGCAAGAGGGAAAGTTCTGGAGACCCATTGCAATGTGCATATAATTCACACTACTGTACTGTATACTAAAAAATGGTCAAGATAAGGGAGAGGGGGAGAGAGGGGGCTGGAGGGAGAGAGAGCTGCATGTAAGGAAGACAGGAATGTGAAGAGGGAAGCCGAGATGAGAGTTATGCTGATTAGTCTCCTGCGGGGAAAGGGCATGGCCTACCAACTCTTTGATTTTGGACTTCTAGCATTCAGAACTGTGATAGAATAAATTTTGGGGGTTTTAAGTCATTCTTGTTCATGGTACTTATGTTAGGGCAGCCCTAAGAAACTAATATAAGAGGCCCGTGGAAAAAAGCTTAAAATGAATGCAGATTCCCCTTACGGTTTGGGCTCCTGGTTATTTTAAACTGTTGCTCTAACCCATAGTCAGACTTTAAGAATTCAGTTCCATGTCCATCTATCCGCAGAAGGGCTTGTCTCTCACTGGAATTTTAGTGTACCTGATTGCTTTGGACCTGAGCTCTCTAATGGACTCAAGAACAGTTGACTTTGTGGACTATCAGGGCTTTCCTCAGTGTGAGTGTAAGAGAAATGTTCTCTTGCAACTTCCAACATCCTAAACAGAAGCAATATTCTCTTCCCATAATTTAATATGAACTTTTTTCTTTTTTTATTGTCATTTAACTACAGTTTTCCCCATAATACAAACTTCCTTAGATTTGAGAGTTTATTTAATTTTCACATATAACTACAAATGCCTTTTAATCTAAAACCACATCTAGAAAACACATTATTTGTGGTTTATTAATACTTTTAATTTTGGCACAAATTATGTATCTAAAAAATGTTACCACATTTTCATATTCCATGCTTATTAAAATCTCTAAACAAGTTGATTTCACAAATTTCCTTTATCTTGGTATTTGTTTTAACTTTTGTCTTTTTTAAAATTATTTATTTATTTATTTTTAGAGAGAGGGGAAGGGAGGGAGAAAGAGAGGGAGGGAAACATCAATGTGTGGTTGCCTCTCACGTGGCCCCTACTGGGGACCTGGCCTGCAACCCAGGCATGTGCCCTGACTGGGAATCGAACTAGCGACCCTTTGGTTCGTGGCCCGCGCTAAATCCACTGAGCCACACCAGCCAGGGCCTTTAGCCTTCATTCTACATATGAATCTGCAACACATACAAGTATACCAGTGCTTTTTTCTCTGAATTGAGTTCATGCCAATTTCTGACCTACGGGTCAGACACCAAGGAGTTCATAGGAGAGTCCAAGCTGGAGATAAAAATTTTGGAGTAAAGATGGTATTAAAACCTTGAGACTAGATAAGATCATCAATAGAAATTAGTCTGGGTAGAAGAAATAGTCAGAGAGGTAGAGTAACCCAAAGTGGAGGCCAAGTAAAGACAGTGTTTCCAGGAAAGGTAAGTGATTATCTGTATCAATGCTGTACAAATTGTTTAATGACCACACATTCAATTTAGAACACATGGACCAATTTTGGAAAAATGCTAATATTTTAACATCTATATTCATTAAGTACATTGAACAAAAATTTTATTGATAATTAGGATTTATTTACTTAGTTTTACGGCTTATCAAGTACTACTGTAGAGTATATTATTATACATAATGTATATGTATATACAGTGTCTGGCATAAATTACGTCCTTTTTTATTACAAATTCTTTTATTAGAAAATCATAGGCACATAATTCTGTAATATAATAATATCACACGTAAGCACACCATATGACATTTAAGGTGAAATGTTCAAATTAAAACTATAAATTATTACACCCATATCATTACTCTACCAAGCACATTCAAGCAGGCATTACTTCTAGCAGACCTTGTATTTTAAATATATTTTTAAATCTAGAAGAGCATTTCCTGCTACACTACCTCAAGGGCTAATATGATTTTATTAGCAGCCCTGGCTGGTGTAGCTCAGTGGATTGAGCGTGGCCTGTGAACCAAAGGGTCGCAGGTTCGATTCCCAGTCAGGGCACATGCCTGGGTTGCAGGCCAGGTTGCCAGTGAGGGCCATGTGAGAGGCAACCACACATTGATGTTTCCACCCTTCTCCTTCTCCCTCCATTCCCTTCTGTCTAAAAATAAAATAAATGAAATCTTAAAAAACAAAAAAAAAACAAAGGGAAGTTTTAAAAAGAAAAAAAATTAGCAAAATGTGTTCTGGCCACATGTAAGTTTGAAAAATGCTAATTTGCATTATAAATTTCCAAAACAGAATGCAACACTTTACAAACTTACTTCAGAACCCTTTTGGTTTAGAGTGTTTTTTAGCTGTGTCAGCATTCTGAATAACGCAGTTGGGAAATAGTGAGTTAACATGTTAAGCCCGGAGCCGATTTTGCTGGGCTTTCCATTCAGGCGGCGGGCCAGCGACCACTTGACGGATGTTGAGTTAGAGTATAAACAGGTGCACAATGGTGCAGCCACTGCAAAACTTCATTAGAATTGCAACATTTCTTTTTTAACCTTGATACTGCTGGTCCCATGCACTGATGTCACCCAAATGAAAAGTTCACTGTCAGTCCTTGGAGACTGATGCTGCACTTAATGTGTTAAAAGCCTGGGCATTTTTTTTTTGTCATCACTATAGCAAAATTTGTGTCAGCAAAGCAGCTGGGACATATTTTCTTTCTGCCACTCCAACACTTTTACTGAAAACAAGATCTCTCTGCTTCTATACCACTTATGCTAGAAGATGTGATGACCTTTGCATTATTTTTACACTAACAGTTCTGTCTGTCTGTTCTCAGGTTTTCTACTGTTACTCATCAAACACCAAAATGAAGAGATGCTGGATTTCTTTAAAAATAAAAATAAAGTTCCAGTAAACATGTAAAGCACATTCAATTAATACATTTTAAATTATTTAGAATAATGTATACTTATACATTAAATATAACCCAATACAATCATGAATCAGCACCATGTTACTCATGTTTTTGGTAACATTACTTTCCTTTTATGAGAATTGTCCACTTTAACGGTTCTGTGTTCTTATTATGTCTCTTCATATTTTTTCTTTGAAATAGAGCATGAATGATCTTTTAAAAATACATATTTCCATTGTTTCTTTTAAAAGTCTAATGTTGGTTTAGTTCCCCTCTTTCAACCCTGAAAAGTGGAGCAGGACAGAAGATTTGACTTCAGAGAGTACTGTTTATCTTCAGGTCAAAGATAGAAAAGAGAAAGGTTAAAAAAATAATAGAAAAAGAAAATGTCAAAAAAGAGCACATTTTGCCAGCAGAACACCACTTAGCTAAATATTCTCATCTTTTGCCTCAAAGCCCCGCTTTGTTCGATGGGGCACTGCAGGGTTAACTGAGTTCTGCAGCCCTGCCCTGCTGTTTCTCTTGGCCTGCAGGGGGCTCCACAATTCTCACTCAGTTGTACATGGCAAACAAAACAAAACAAAACAAAAAACCAAAGTAGAATTAGAAATGTATATATTCCATGAACAGAAAGACATATGCTCATATATCACAAAATGTCCTATTAAACTTCACATACACACAATGTAGTTCTGATTTTGGCTACTACATTGGTGAGAGACTTCTTGAAGTCTAACTCACCTGCTTTACTCTCAGTCCTCCAACCCAATTCAGTAGTTGATTGTATTAAAACCAGTTTTATTGAGATATAATTGGCATATAACCTTGTATTAGTTTACAATGTCCTACACCATTATGACTTGATATATGTGTGGACTGCAAAATGAAAAACCTATGTCAAAGTACCAATTATCTACCTCAGAAGGAAAGAAGCCACAACCACTGAAATCTCATACTACCTCATGATTAAAGTCAGAAAAACTAGAGTAATTAATGTGCTGGTTGGTATCTTTGACAGCAGACTTCAAAAAATATCCAGTTACTAAGTTTGAATCAACCTTGGAAGTGTCCTGGACATAATATAAGCAAAGGCTGGTAGCCACAACTGTCTGTGTGCATCTTATACCAAGAGGGAACTTCCTAATACAGAAAGCGAACTTTATTCAGAAGAGCAATTTCACAATTTTACAGTTAAATCCAATAGGTTCTCTGGGTTCCTATGTAAGACGCAAATGTTCATGACCTGTGCCACAAGAAAAAAAAATCATGGTTCCAGTCCAATGACCATTTCTGAGCAAGCTAATTCTTTAATGAGTCAAATTTACAAGCTGTCTTTAGCCACGATGGAGGATGTTCCATGCATTAACGTGACCCAGTTCAATGTTACTACTGACATTCTTTGTTTTGTTTTCTACGTCTTCATCCTTTTGCACTGTATGTACTTTTAGAAGCCACTTCAAATATGTTTTAGAACAGAGCAAGATATGAATAAACTTAATTAACTTTTAAAATCATTTAAAATATGAAGTCTCGCAATTCAGGTTGTAGGTCTCATTGTTGCAGATATAAATGAGATCTCAGTGCCTACCGTGTGTCAGGCGCTGCTCTGGGTATTGGAGGAGGCACAGTAAACAGTGTCAGAGAAAACTACCACGGGGAAATAAAGCAGGGAAGAAGAGGGGTGGGATGGGATGGTAGTAAAGCTACAATTTTAAATAAAATGGTCAGAGAGGGCCTTAGTGAGGTGACAAATCATGACTTGAAGGATCTGAAGAAAATGAGGGATCAAACCATACGTGTCCAAGGCAAGAGCATCCCAGGTACAGGGAATATGAAGCACAAAGTTCCTGAGGCAGAAGAAAGCTTTGCATTTCTGAGGATCAGCTGGGAGACCAGAGTGGCTGTGGCAGACTGACAGGAGATGGTAGAGAGATAAAGGATATCAAAGGCAGATCAGGCAAGGCCTGGGAGAGCATTATTAGGACTTTGGTTTATAACTGGAGTGACACGAGAAACAATTAGAAGGTTCTGAACAGAAGTTAAATAACCTAGAAGAATTTACAGTATGTGAAACGCCTAAATGACCAATGGTAGCTGGGGAAAGAATCAGTCTGCAAATATTTATTGAATTCATACCATTTACTGGGATTTCCCTAAGCACTGGGCATACAGTATAAGTAAAGCACACATCAGTCTTTGTCCTTGCGAAGCTTTAGTCTTGTGGGTAAGAATATTAATAAATAATAAAGCAAATAATTATAATTATACTAGGTGTGAGATGAACTGGGTGATTTATGAAAAAACAATGAGGGGGACAGTCTACTCTAGTCTGGGCTGTGGGGGAAGACCTTTGGGAAAAAATACCTAAGGTGATATCGTAGGTCACCTAAGTAGGAGAGTTAAGTAAAGAGGTGTGAGGGACGAGAGCATTCCAAGCAGAAAGTATCTGAAAAAGTCCCTGAAGAGAAAAACAAATGTTGTCTTCAGGGAATTGGAAGGCCATTGTGGTTGGAGCTAAGTAGGCAAAGAAGAAGGAATGAAGATTTGGGGTTGAATTCTAAGGGCAATAAGATATCAAGAGTTTAAAGCAGGAGACCAAAGAGATTTGTTATATTTTAAAAAACGACTCTGAGAACAATGAGATTAGAAGAGGTAAGACTGAATTCAGAAGAGCAGTCAAGAGCAGTTGTAAAAGTACAGACAAGTATGGTGGCAGCGTAAGTGGAGTGCACGTGAGAACAGAAAGAGACGGATAGTTTGAAAAATGTTTAGGAGGTAGAAAAGACAGAATTTGACAATGGATTAGATTCTTGAGGGTGAAGAAGGTCAGATGGCCAAGGCTGCCTAACTACTTTTTTTGACCTTTTTCGTGGGTAGAGCCTAGCTTTTCCATGGAGAAAGGATACGTATCAATGTGATTCTTTTGGGGGAAGGAACAACACAAGAGTTGATCGTATATGATGATAAACCTTTATGCCACTGTTGCCAATTGTCATACATAAAAGAGCCTCAATTTGCACGATCAGTTCTGCTTCTACCAACGCATGAAGTCTGGCTATGACTGTTCAGAAAAATGAAGCAGCTGGAGATGACATTTTAGATCTTCTGACAAATATTCATGCCACTAAGATTGTATACATTTACATAATACATAAGGAGGGGGAAATCAGTATTTTCTACAATATTCCATCCAAACTTAAATACTCCCAGGGCACCAAATATAACTTTTCAGTACAGTAAAGAATTAGTTCTCTGCCCATGAACTGGAAGGCACAACCCTTGGAACAAAAAGCCGTCCCCTGTTGTTGTTCTTGGTGCCACGAAAGGCACCTGTTCCTAACCGCTGCTGCCAGAGAGGCGGACACCTGCTTTTAGAGAAATGGTTGAATAAGTGAATGTCAGTGACTTATTTATTTTGAAGTATTATAGACAAATTTAGTTATTCAGAGAAAAAAAATGGCATTTTCTCTAGATTCTAGAGGCCATCGGACTCCTTGTCACACGAGTTATTTCTCTGCAGCCTGTCTTCCAGGGGTCCTCAGACAATGCTAAGTGGGAGTCTTTTGTTTTCCATCAGGACAGAAAAATAATTTTTTTTTTAAGAAAAACCATTTCATATAATGTTTATACTAGTATGAGGTTGAACCAACCTTAAATGTCATTAACAGTCTGGCATCAGAGCAGACGGTAATAGGGTGTTAAATAAAATACCCGGAAGAGCTACAGGCTTTCTCTGTATCCTGAAATTAAAAAAAAAGCAACTCATTAATTAGGCAAAAGTCTAACTGATATTAACTATTAATTCTTTTGTTACAGGTAGTATGAAGTGAAAAAAATAGTCTCTTAGGAACCCAGATGCATAGAAAGGCATTAGTACTAAATGATACTCCTAGAACGGCAACTGCAACTCTTAGGAAAAAACGCATTTTATTTCATGACTGTGTACACAAATGTGAACACACACATTCACACACATATATGGCTAAAACAGTATTTACTCTTACCAGGTGGGATGCATTGTGAAATTTTCTGCTCTATGTTCTTTATTTAAAAAAATAAGTGAGAGTCACAACTTAGTAACAAATTAACACAGAACAGCTTAGTAACACAGAATAGCTCTAGAGCATTATCAATGCTAACTTAGAATTTTAGGGAAATTCATAGTCTTCCTCCTTAGAATTAATCCTCAGGAGTATTCCATGTGTTCAGAGAAAACAAAAGCCAGCACAGCCTGGTGTCCCTATATCCAGCCTGGACTTGGTGCCTGCTTTCAGGTACCTGAATCACCTACCTTCCCAGGACCAAAACTGAGGAAATGACTTACAACTATATCTGGGCCCTATGTCTATATGCACATATTTGTCTAAAAGTCCTTTTTATGTACATTATTTCCTTTTATCCTCACAACATCCCTGTGAGGTAGGCAGGGAAAATATTACCAGGTTTACTTAACAGATGAAGTAAAGGTTCAGAGCGGCTCAGTGACTTTCCTGGTTATCAAATAATTAGAAGAGTGAGAATAACAACCATTAACTTTTGGGTTGAGACTCTTTTCTCTAAACCACAGCCTCTGAGAGTATAATCTGACCTCAAATATTTTTACCACTTCATCCCCCTTTTCTTATTGTTGACTCAATAAGAGTCAACGTAACTTATATAACTCAACATAACTTATTGTTATAGGATACGACAAAAGACATGATTCTAAATTTATCCTGCCAAGTTTATGCTTCTCTACCAACGAAAACTTATGGCCACAGGATATATATTTTTAGAAAGCACTGTTTCCTTGGCTCTAGTCTAAAAGAACATAAGCAATATGAAAGACCCTAAAGGTGAAGGAAATTGGGAGTCCAAAGAAAATGATATAAAATGGAATGGATTAATGGGTTTTAGTCCCTTTGAGCTTTTACTTTTGTGACAGAGTTCAATGGAGAGCTTTAATGCAGGTGAGACTTGAGGCTTTTGAAGAGGATCTAAGTCTTGATGAAGTTTTCAAACCCACATCTTGACTGTGCAATGATGGGAGGCCTTGGGCTCTTCAAAAGCTTGTACTTGATGCTTTAAAACAAAACAAAACATACAAAAAATTCTACTAGCAAACCTAATAAAACTTTTAAGGGACTTTGAAAAGCTGTAACTCTTTGGCCAGTTATCAATCAGATCACTAGACACCATGCTAAAGGAACAAAAGGAGAAAACCAAAAAGAAATAAAGGAAAGAAAAGGAAACAAAAAGATTTTTAAAGGTATACTGTAGAAAACAGCTTAATGTGTCCATGGGCTTATCTCTGATTAATATTCTCCACTTTAAATTGAAACAGAATCTAAAGTTCTCACCAAACCTCCTTCGGCAATAGTAAGATAAAATGACTTAATGATAATTTCCTGAATCTCTTTGATCACTACCCATGACATCTGCTTGTCTTAAAGGGCTTTTGATCTTTGAAAACACGGACAAAATGTTTGTTGGAAGAGACGGCATAAAAATGAAGTTGATTTCATGGGGTGAAGAAAGAAATTGACCTAGGAATATTATGTTTTGAAAATATTTAAACGGAGGAAAAAGTAACAAAGCCTTAGAATGCAAAAATTCAGACCACTTGGCAGGTTTAAATGAATAACATCATAAATCTTACTTACTACTTTTGTGCTATTTCTAACTTGCTTCTTTTTAGTTTATGTGCGCCTATGAACCTGCTCCCCCCCAAGAAAAACTTAAGCTTTTAAAAATTAATAATAAAATTACCAAGTAACATTTACTGAGTCTATACTTCGTGCCAGGCACTGCTCTGAACACTTCATGTAAATTCATTTAGTCCTCACAGCAATCCCATAAATTAGATGCCACTGTTATTCTCAGTTTACAGATGAAGAAACTGAGGCAGAGAGGAAGTAGAAATTCAGGTCGTAAATTTTACCTAGCTAGGAAAACAGTAGTCAGGATTTGAACACAGGTCTTCTGGCTCCAGAACACCAACCTACACTGAGTAGTCTACAAAACTGGTTTTAATACAGCAAAATTTACCAGCACTGAGGCTTCTGCAAGTCAGCATTGTCTCAGTCCTTCCCTGCACACTGATTAGAATGTGCAGCGACTAACTGAAGTTTCCCAGCTGCAGCAATGTGGACTCAGTTTCAACAGTCACTTCTCAGAAGTGCCATGCTGCAGGAATGGCAAAATAGTTTTCAAATAAAGCATGCCACTAAAATATTAACAGTGATAGAAGATTATCGGTGACTTTATTCCTTTTATCTTTATAACCTAATATTACTCTCTCTCCACCCACACATGTGGGCAAAAGCAGGTTTACAGTTATAATACAAATAAATACTATAATAATTAACAAATAATAAAAGAATAAACTGTCATGCGCTCACAACTGTAAACCTACTTTTGCCCACCCCTGTGTATGTATGTATATATGTATATATTTATTTCTATATGCTAATTTTTGTAAAGTAGACATAGATTACCTGCTCAACTAAAACATTCAAGGTAGAGTAATATGGCAATGATACAATAATAATAGCTATTAATTACTTAGACATTATAGACAAACCTTTCACATACATTATCTTTACTCTTCAGTAAATTGCTATTTTCCAGATGAGACTGAAGCTTGGAACGAATAATGAAGCTAATTCATAGAACACCTGGTAGATACCAGAGGCCAGATTCAAACCTATCTTTACTACTCTAGAATCTATCCTCTTTCTACTGAAAATACTAAATATAACTTATTAAAGTTCAGGCAAGCTTATCATTTTGAATGTCCATTGACACAGAGCTGTTTTCATCTAATCAAATGAGCCCGGGTTACCACAACTTTAAAATTAGTCAGTCTGCTTTCTGCCTCTCTTCTTGCCCTTGCGTGTCAGTGTAAGTGCCCTGGCAGGAGCGCTTGCTGCTTCCAATGCACTGTCAGTTAAGGCTGTGAGAACTCTGTCTGCAGAAAAGTAAATCAAACTGGTAAGGACCTGAGACAAGCATAGAGTCTGTGTCTTATATTGTGGGAGCTCAGGTTAATTTTAAAATGTATTTCCTGGTGATGGGTAAGTAGAGCTTGGTGGATAAGTAACCAGTGGATAAGTTAGCTATTAGTATTTAAATACAAGAGATAACAGAACATACACTCATACTATAAAAAGTCACTTTATTGCACTATAAAAAAATTGGGTTTGAAAGGGACTTTCATATGAATTGAGCACAAGCTCCCACACCGAGAAAACCTCTCTACAACATTCCTGCTGTTCGAGCCCTGCTTAAGCAAGCCTAATGACCTGGAGTCCCGTGCCACTTGACACAGTCCGCTCCACTGCTGACTCGTTCTACACCTTCTCCCAGTTAGAATTCATTTTGGCCTCAGTAGAAACCAATGTACTTCCTATGGAGTTTCTCCAACTCTTCCAAGGTCGTCTATTTTCTGAACAAAATAACCCAGCCCTCTCATCCTAGATCACCACAGCTGTCTTTTCATACAGTCTCAAAAATGATGAAAACAATTCTCTTTCACGGTGTATCTAACAACGAAACCAATTTTTGTACTTCATGCTTTGTAGGTTAATAGATCTAGTTAATCCATCTGGGCCAAAAACAGATGCGAGGAAAGACTGATGACATAACTCAATTCAAACTGAACAGCAATAAATTTTTGAGTTCTCCCTTCTTTTTCCCCTCCCCCAAACAATACCACAAAACAGAACCTTAAAAGATACCATTAACCATAACACATTACTAGATTTAAATTTTCTCACTCTCAGGCTTTTGTCTTCCTTCCTGTCACTTAAATCCTGTAATGATCCTAGAACATAAAATTCTTTAAGCTGCTCTCACAATCATTAATTAGCCTATGACAGGCCCAGCTTTGAGGCCTTAAAATTCTGACAATTTTTTCTCTTGGATTAACTGAGTATCTTCCTAAAATATTTTGTTTTCCAGAAAATATTGTATATATTATATGTGTAAAATAATATATACACACATTTTATATATATAATGTACTATACACCTATGTGCACAGACATACATGTATGCATAGACATACCTATACATGCATCTTCCCCAGTTCTACGTTACCTACATGTAAGTATGACGTTCATGCTCATCTCCTTTCTTTCTATGCTACCTTTACCACATTCACCTTGACTCAGGAAAACACAGTCAACCCTGGGATTCGATTCATTACTGTCCATTCTCTTAGTAAGAATGAGTGGTCTCCCTCTAGGCGTCCTGCCCAATAATTTTCACTTCGTGGCCAGTCGTGATTCAACCCGAGGATCTCAAAAAGCAAAGCATCATAAACAAAACACTCTGCCAAAGTACGGCATAAAATACCTGACATACCACAACCTGGTCCGTTTCACTAATCATGACACAGCCTCTAGATCAGTGGTCTTTTTTTTTTATTTTAACCAGTTACACAGTTAGTGGTGTCATATGGGTATGTACCTCACAAAGCTTATTCTCAAATAAATTCCTCTACCTCTAAAATGAAAATTACTGTATCTTTAAATTTCTTGTATAACTCATTTTACTCACTTATCACTATTATTCCAAATTCCCCACAATGATAGTGTGGAAAGACAAAATTGGCCAGAGAAGTAAAAACCACCAGAAATTTTTTGCTGAGTCCCAAAGCAAATAATCAGCCAATCCAAAGTAATATCATCAATACGGAATAAGATTATCCACATATATCTAAATGATCTTTCTGGTTTACTGAGAACAAGCCATTCTTTGAAATGAGTTAGGCTGATTCTAAAAATCAAAACAAAATGAGTAACTAAGAATTTGTTTAAAAAGTAGAGTCCCTAAATAGCAACTCCAATAAAACAAAATCCATCCCATCCAAGCAATAATGAGAGGCTCAGAAGAACCGAGCCAGAGCAGCCCAAACCCAGCCTGCAAACTGAAGTGTCATCGTGGCGCCTCAGGGAGTCAGCCCCACGCTGTAAACCATGTAACGGTATTGAAGCTGCAGCACTAAACACTTAGTTCATCAAATTCTTAGTAAGAGTAATACTCTAATGGCGAAGTTAAAACCATGATGACATCATCAAACCTTCCATGTAGCTCTGTAAAAGAACTGAACTCACTTGTGCAATTCCATTCCTCTGACTAGCGCAAGGAATTAGAAGGAAAAAGCTATACGAAATAGTAAGTAGTAGGCTCCCTAATTATGACAATAGCCTAAAGCTTTGCTGTTTGTTTCTTTAAGCTTTAAGAAAAATTTCTTTTTATCCTTACCCAAGGACATTTTTTCATTGCTCTTTAGAGAGAGAGGAAGGTAGAGTGGAAGGGAGAGAAACATCGATGTGAGAGAGAAATATCAATTGGTTGCCTCCTATAGGCACCCAGACCAGGGATCATTTGTGCCCAGATTGCAAGTCGAACCCACAACCTCAGCATGTGCCCTGACTGGGAATCGAACCTGTAACCATTCAGTTATAGGATGATGCTCTAACCAACTGAGTCACACCAGCCAGGGTTGTTTGTTTCTTAGTATTATAAAAATAATATCATGGTCACAGTAAATAAATAAATAAATAATCCACCAGAAAGAGTATACAAAAAATAGGAGTCTTCTTCCTATTCCAGACCTGTGGTTTCATTTGTCAGGAGTACTTCTGTCAATAAATATATATATATGGATAAATATGAAATAATAGTGTATTACATAGATTTGAAGAAGTTTTGCATGTACGCTTTTAAAAACACAAGTGAAAAACAGACTATACATATACTTCCATATTGTCTTTCTCAGTTAACAATGTATCTCACGGAGATTTTTCATAGTTCCACCTATGGATCTGCTTCACTCTTTCTAAGAGCTGCAAAATACTACATTGTATGAAGGCATTCATTCAATTAGAACTTGGTAGAGAAATGCTTAGGCTATTTCTAGTTGTTTTTTTAATTTAAAACAATATGATGATGATATCTTTATATGCAAATTTTTTAGTGCAAGTGCAAATATATCCAAAAGAGGAAACTCCTAGAGCTGCTGTCTGATTTTAGAACGAACCCAATTCTAAATAAGAAGCCAGTGTATCTACACAGCAGATCAGGAAAAATACAAGTTTAATGCTTAGTGATTTAAAAGTTGCCAAACATGATCACAAAGTTAAAAGTTAAAGTTTTAAAAATTAACAAACTCCTAAGCTAGGAAAGGTCAAACAGAAAAAGAGAGAAAATTTATCCCCTAGGATAGAAAGATACAAGGCCTGGAGAATGAATCATCTAAGAAATGTTTAAAGAGAAGAACAAAGGACAAAAAAACCCCAAAGAGCACTAATAAGGCAGGATAAGAAAAAAAGACATTTTGGGGCCTCTTTTCTTGCTTCAACCTCAGGTATAAAATTGGCCACAAGCTCTGAGATCTATATTGTTACAGAGCCAGAGTTGGATGTGAGATGGTTTAAATGACTATTCGAGGCCCCATTCCTACAGGGTATCCACAGGTCTATATACTCTACCAGACTCTACCGTGTTGAAAGGCACCTCTGAAAAAATAAAAAATAAAAAATAAAAAGAAACCAGAGTAGTAATCTTCCTGGAATAATATACCTTGTCGATCATTTTTATTTCTAAACAATTTTATAGATAAATAGTAACAACTGCCTCATAAACAGAGAACAAACCTCTCTTTGGAAGGTCCACATTAAAACATAACTTTAAAGAGATTCAGTCTATATTTTCAATCACAACCCTATAATTTCCTAGACCAATCCAGGGCTATTCTCTCATCTAACATAAAACTCAGTCAATAACTTACCTTTCCCAAAGTGCTAGGATTTGAATGCCACAATACAAAATGACTCATGTTTTTGTCCATTAATGGTCCGTGGATTTCTTTAAGTGAAGTTCATGTTAGAGTCCATGGATATCAGTGTTCTGCAAAACTGAAAACCTCAAGAATGTCAATGCATACACCTAAGTTACCACTTGGATACCAATTTATTATGAATAATAGTTATAATAGTTACTATTATGAATAGACATTTAGATGTGCAAAATAGACATGACATTTAACAGCAGACTGGGGTAGCAAAATTAGACCTTATTTTTAAGTAAAGACATTATTATTAATGTAAATCTAGAGGATCTCAAAACCTTACTTTGTACCACATTTATATGTATTGTGAAGTTGACACCATACTAAGAGCATACAATGATGGGGGCGATTTGGATATACCAACACTTTCCAGACACTGGGAAAACAGGTTTGAAAGGCAGGCAAATTTTTAAAATTTAAATGACCGCAAAATTTATTTACACGTCTACCTTGGTTTTTTCCAATCTATTTTTAAGAACATCTTAGATTTTTTAAATTTAAAAATGCTCACTAGTTTTTTCTTTATTTAAAAAAGGTCATAAATTCCAATCTAATGATAAAATTCTAGAACCTCTAAGGAGCTATTATTACCTGATGGGACTGGTCATTCATGCCCAGATCCCAATACACAGCCTGACAACCAAAAACAATGTGGTTCAGCACTAGTGCTTTAGGTCTGTGCCCACTCTTTATCGCATTTAAGACATTTAAACAAATAGTTTACAAAGGAAACAATTTAATCTTAGGGATTTATTGTTTTGGAGGCTTCCTACAACTGCTTGGAAGAAGTTAACCTTACGTGAATACACCAGGTGAAACCTCTGTTATGAAGTAATTCTCATTTACATCTCAAATGTAAGTACTCCAATGTAAGAAAGACAACATCAAGAAAAAGAAAAATGAGTTCATATTTGTGAAAAGAAAGCACTTTAGAAAACAAATGAGAAGCTCAGTGCTACAACTGCAGCTTATCATTTGATGGCCAACTCCTCACCGGTATCATTCACCTGGAAGTTCTTTCCAGAAAAGTGAAGGTACCTGAAAGAAGCCAAATGAGCCACCTTATCCTCTCTACCCACACCAGAGAAAAAAATGGAGACCCATTTCTAAATTTCAAAACCACAAAACAACAATGTCCTGAATCTCTACTGCACCGGCATCCTCATCAATCACTGGTCGACAATCTAAGCTGGAGTCACTTCTCCATTCAGAGTTAGGGACACTGAAATCGGGGAGAAGGTCCCCCGAGCTGAGGCAGAATCAGCTTCGTACGTTCATTACTTCATGTTCTAGTTCATGTTCAACAGTATCTAAAGAATGCCTAATAGTGGCAAAGCACTGTCCTGGATGAAGAGTTGAGAAGACGAAGTCTCTGTCCCCTAGAACAGCGCTGGGGGTCAGCGTAGGTGGAGAACGAACTCTAGGTCAGCTCTTCTCGGTGCCTGAGCTCCATCTCTCCATCCCCGAGCGCCAGTGCTCCGGAGCCCATGACCCCCAGCCACGTCCGATTCCTCGAAAACCCAGCCTGTCTGTACTTCTTCTACGAGCTCGGCCCTCGCAACCCCATTTCCCAAAGTTCTTCTCATCCCTATCACCCCTGGGAGTCCCATGCCAAGGAGCCTTTCCCTCAGCCACCCCCCTAATGTGAGATCCGCCTCTACCCGCCCGACGACGAGACCGCGAGCAAAGGCTGCCACCCACCCCAACTCCCACCCTCGCCCGGGTCTAGGTTCGGTCAGCAGGTTACCTGTCCGGGATCCAAGGTTCCAGGACCACCGGAGGAGCTCCCCGCCCATCGCGACGCCCTCCACAATTCGGCACCGCCTTCAGGGCGGGACTTCGGGGCGGGACTTCCTGTGCCTCACGTCCGGCCGGTTGCCGCGCGCACCGCAATCCCGCTCCGCACCCCTCCCTCCACTGATGTCATTTCCGACCTGTACCGGGGTTCCCCCGGGATCCAGGCGCTCTGCAGATGAAGGTTACCGGTTCTTTAACGCCCACTTTCCTAATCGCCGGCAGTGTAGTCCAACCCGGAAAAGTGCCTTTTGTTTTTGTTTTTCAAACTTTGCCAACTTCTGCAGCCTTCTCTTCCGTAGACACTTGGCCTCTGCTCCTTCTGTACCTTGAACTCATCACTCCTCCAGACTTGTCTGTCTCCTCGGAGAAATCACAACATTGTTCGTATGATTTTTGTGATTTTTGCGATTCTTCTACACAGTGGAGTGCGGCCTCTGGGACCGTGCTGCCTAATTTCAAATCTGCCTCTCAGTTGTAACGGTGTTACCTAGGCAAGTTACTTAACCGCTTCATGCCTGTTTCTTCTGGTGTGAAACAGATACTACTACTATAGAACACAGGGTTGGTGTGTTGGGACATAACACATGGAAAGCGAAGACACAATGAAAGCGCTCCACGAGTCTTAACTATCACAAACGCTCTCTTGTTCTTGTTAGAACATGTAAGTGGTAAGGAAGGAAGTAACCAGTTTTCCTGTTAACCTTTATATCCTAAGCTTGTAATGAAGTGATTAGTTAATGATGTTTGGCATTTTCCCTCTCTGAATTGTGAGCTCCTCCAGACAAAGATGGTACCTATCTTAATAGGAACCAACTTCAACCCTAGTTGAAATCGCCTCTTGGCTATTGTGCCAGTTACTGGGGGAAAGATGAATGAAACCCAAGCCCTGTCCTCGAAAACACAGAGATACTTAATAAACTATGGACAGAAGGAAGTCAACCCAGGAAAAAAAAAAAAAGAGGGTAACAGTTCAGCTGAGGATATTATATCCTTAGAAAAATTCAAAAAATGTAAAAACTGAAAATAACTTTAGGGATAATCCTTTAGTTAACCTCTTGATGTTACAAGTGAAGAAAATTGGATCCAGAGAAGCTACGGACTAAAAGTCGTACAGTTAGTGGTAGGTCTAGGACCAGAAGTGGAGTCTCAAAATGCTCACCACCTCTTCTCACCCCTCAAATGTCTCAAGGTGTTAATAAGGTAAAAGCAGATCCACCTACAAGAACTTCACTCTCCAGTAAAAAAAGGACTAGAAAATCCCAGTCCAGAATAGATAAGAGCAATGTGACCTAGCTGATACTACACCATTCTGATGATCATTTTGTTTAAAATAATATAACAGTAGCCACTTTAAAGTGAAGTCGGAGTTGCCATCCCAGAGAAACTGCCTTGCACGTTGTAGGCCTCAAACCTTTGGATTGTTGAAACAGGGCCTTTGGCCTGGTCCGAAATCAACATCATGTCCCAAAGAACTATTTGCAAACATAACAAGAAAGCAGATATTGTAACTACTGGACTGAAGCGCCACTCTGTTATCTTTTCTGCACCTTTTATTAATGTAATTTTCCCCTTTTCTTTTCTCATAAATACCCTTTGCCTTTGTCTTCAAATTGGAACACTTTGAGTTTCTGCCTGAGTCAGTGATTATCAAAAAAGCTATTTTTTTCAATCTCAAATAAATGCTTGTTGCCTCTCACTTAGAAAGACCTTTGATATTTAGGTTAGCAGTTTGAATGATCTGGTCTGGTCACTGCTGGGTTCATTTCACACATAGTAGCCCCCTCTTCTATGAGCTCTTCTATGAGTTCTACCTTCAATTTTTTACTGGCCAGATAGGAATGAATTACCGATCCAAGCAGCTTCTGAAGGCAAACGTAAAGACTGTGAATGCACTGCCCATGACATGGCACAATTTTATTTAGACCTTTCTATGAGAAGCAATTTCTCTTAAATATTCAACCTTTGTTTTAGGAATATGACAAAGCTAACATAGGTATTATTACTAAAATGTTGGTAATGAGTCTGTGTTCCAAATAACCAGGTAATCCCATAGACCCATAGAATAGTTGGCTTAAATGAAACTTAAGGTTTTTTCCAACTCTATTGTAAAAAAGGTCAATGATATTTTTAATGAATCTAGGGACCATAGGGATTAAATAATCTCCCGAAAGTCACAAAGTTAGCCAGTGGCAGTCAGTTTTAGAACCTAAACCTCCTAATTCCATTTATTTATTCAGCCTATATTAGAGACACCAGGCCAGGCTTTAGGGATGCAAAGATGAGTAAGATACACCTGCCTTAAAGGAGCTTCCTATCTGGTGAGGTAGGAATACCTTTTAATGGAAAAATAGTTCAATGTCAATGTTATCATATATTCATCTAGTACTTTCATTCAACCAATACACTTTTCTCCCTTTGCTACCGATATACCATAAGCTGATGAAAATAAATATAAAATATGTTTCAATTAAATTTTAAATCATTTGAACAGCATTTTTAAGAGTTTCAAATAATCATAATTTATACAGCTCTTTGAGTCAGCCTGTTTGGGTTGTATGCCTGGCTCTGCTATTAACTAGCCATATGACCTAGATTACTTCACTTCTGGGCCTAAATTTCCTCTTGAAGATCCTTTCTAGAGTAGGCCTTGTTCTGCCTGGCAGAAAAAAAATATGACACTTCCCACTGTGACCACTAGATGGCTGGCTAGCTTTCTCCCTCTCTCCCTCCCTTCCTCTTTCTTTTTAGTTTTTCTAACTAAAGTCATCATCACCTGTCTGAACAGCCACTCATATGGGTAACAACCGAGTATCCAAAGACTCTCGGAAATGACAGGTCTAAAGTGTTTCTTGAATAAATGAAAGAATGGATGGATTCCAGCGCTTTATCTATCTCATGGCACTTTTCTCCTATTAAAATACTTCAATATTTCCTCTTTTGAAAGTATAATGGTGAGAAGAAGAAGAAAGAATGAGACAATATGTAAAATTGGGTTAGGAGGAGAATGTAAGTTGGATTGGGAGGAAAATGCAAAAGGCATTGCACAGCCCTGCATTTCAAAGCGAACATTAATACACTTGACTTACGGATGAAATAAAGTCTAAGACTTTAAAATAATATGGGAATGTTCAGATGATTAAGATGGGTCATATACTGATATTGTTGAAGCTGGGCATATTGGGTTTCATATCCTTTCTTTGTGTTCATATGATTGAAAATTCACACAATACAAAGTTAAAAATAAGAGAGACCGTGAGTGCACTTTCCTTCTAGACTAGACCAGGTTCAATCTATCCCACTGAATCTCAATTAGGATGCTTTTAGCTTTGACTGGTGTGGTTCAGTGGACTGAGAGCGGACCTGAGAATCAAAGGGTCGCCAGTTCGATTCCCACTCTAGGGCACATGCCTGTGTTGCGGGCCAGGTTCCCCAGTAGGGGGCGCGCGAGAGGCAACCACACATGGGTGTTTCTCTCCCTCTCTTTCTCCCTCCTTTCCCCTCTCTAAAAGATAAATAAAGGAGCCCTGGCTGGTATAGCTCAGTGGATTGAGCACCAGCCAGTGGATTGAGCGTGGGCTATGAATCAAAGGGTTGCCAGTTTGATTCCCAGTCAGGGCACATGCCTGGGTTGCAGGCCAGGTCCCCAGTGAGGACCACATGAGAGGCAACCACACATTGATGTTTTTCTCCCTCTCTTTCTCCCTCCCTTCCCTTCTGTCTAAAAATAAATAAATAAAATCTTAAAATATATATATATATATATATATATATTTAAAAGGATGCTTTTGCCTGATATTACAGAAAACTGTGTCAACAGACTGTTTTTTGAAAGTAGACACCAATATGGATATGTGGAGAATGATTTTTTTGTTAGGAATGCACAGGAAGCAGGATTGGTCTAAGGAAGAAATTGAACTACTATCCTGGTTGAAGGAAGAATTGGCCAACCTGGAAGGGAGCTCTAAAGTGAGCATAAGCCCCCAGAGTATCCTTTATCAGGCTGAAATGTCCAGTCCCTTATACCGGATGCAGTCTGCCCCAGGGAGAGTGTGACCTCAAGCAAGGAGGCTATCTGTAGCTGAGCAGTTCCTGAAGAAGCTGACAGCTGGAGCTGCCTGGACAGCACATCTTTGCATCCTTCACAAAATGCGACACAAACCAGCTTTAACATAAGGGCATGTGGGCCCGGCTGGTGTAGCTCAGTGGATTGAGCGTGGGCTGGGAACCAGAGGGTCCCGGTTCGATTCCCAGTCGGGGCACATGCCTGGGTTGCGGGCCAGGCCCCCAGTGAGGGCCATGTGAGAGGCAACCATACATTGCTCTTTCTCCCTCCCTTCTCCTCTCTCTGAAAATAAATAAAATCTTAAAAAAAAAACCCAAAAAACATAAGGGCATGTGCTGACTTCTATAACTGCACTGTTATGCCAGGCATCAGGGCTGATTACTCCAGCACCTCAATGATATCATCCAGAACCCATATTTATTTTCTTCTTTACTCTGCCTTCTGTAGCATCTGCTTCAGCTTATGTCCAGCTTCTCTCAAGGTGACAGACAAATGGCTATAGCAGTTTGTCTACACATCTACATGCTGTGCACACTCTCAAAGGGGATGGGCACATTTTCAGTAATTCCAAGAGGATTCTCAGGCTTGAAAAGAGAAAAATACACATTAATTTTTTGACTGGACACTCTGCTCTCTACAATTCTTATCTTTTCAACTTTTTAAGAGGGCTTTACATTAGTTATCATTAAATGTCATGCTGTCGCAAACTCACCCTAGAATTCTGTATCAGCTAGGATATGCAGGATAATACTGCAATGAAGAAACAAACCCCAAAACTAAATGCCCTAAAACAAGCCTGATTACTTTCTTACTCAGAGCTACAGGAGTACCCTGGGTCTGCAGAGGGCTCTGTTCCTTGTAGTCACTCAGGAGCCCAGGTGAACTGAGCAACTACTACCTTGAATACTGCCAGTCGCCAATCCAGAGTAAAAAAAAAAAATCTTGTGAAGTGCCGCCCCTTCTGCTCACAGTTTGTTGGCCACAACAATGTCACATGACCTCACTTCTTCAGGAAGGCAGAGAAGTGCAATACTACTATGGTAAGTGGAGGGAAATGAGAATATTTGTGAACAGCACCAGTGGCTATTACAAAACCAGCTCTATATTTTAGATCTCACTGATACGAACTGATCTAGAATTCAGCCATACGAATCTGTGGATAAAGTACAAAACAGCAGGAAAATTCCTGACAGTTTCTCTCTCTTATTTCTATCGTATTGTGAACAGTTATGTTATACATGTATATGAAATTGTTCTGACATTGTCCTGAATCTGAATCTCCCAGAGTGAGTGCCAAATGTGTATATTTAAAGTATATGCTTCCCGCTCCCTCAGGAAGAGCTACTGTCCCTTAAAACTATACAGCAAGAAACGTGGGGGCAGATGCCATGTCTGTTTTTGCTTGCATTGCAGTAGCTTTGTCTAGTGCACATAACTGCTCAATAAAAACATTATCAGTCAAATATTATACGTAAAACATAATTATCAAATAGCTCACATCATATTCCCAAGGATTCCATTATTTAACCCTGTTAAATCTCTCTAGGAATTTCAATGCAACATTTCTTTTAATTTCCACTGTATTAATCCTCTCAGAAACTGCAATAAAATTAATTTGGCCTATCTTGTTCTTAGTGAACACAATATATCTTTGGTAATAACAACTTCCTTTTCCAAAACCCTCTCCTTAATGAATTATTCCAGAATTTCATAAGGTATTGATTTAAAACTCACCAGTCTACCACATCTTTTTATCATCTCTTTGCCTATTCAAAAATCAAAACATTTGCCCATCTTTAGTCTTCTGGCCCCTTTCCTTTTCCTTGGGATTTCTCAAAGCTATAATCACACTGGAAAATCTTCAGGCTTAAAATCAAAGCATTTTGATGGGAAAACCTAGAAATACATAACAGATGCTAAAACATTTGATGATTCTATTAATGGCAGTATGAGTACTACCTCATGTTTTACTCTGACCTTAACAATCCATGGTGCATTAGTTTGAATCCTATTTGCTATTCAAAGCAGATGGAAATATAATCCCAGAGGAAAGACGCAATTTAATTTGTTTCATCTCAAAGGAACATAAGACTAATAATGGCTAATAATATGACTACTTTTATCGAGGGCTTTTCATAAGCCAGATGGATTCTAAATGTGTATTTACTCAAAAGGAAGAAGACCATACTTAGTAATAAAGAATGATACAATATAACTCATGTTTAAGAACAATTGGCCTCATAAGAATTTTAAAAAATGGGACAGCGAGTGTTAACCAGGATGTGAAGAAATTGGAAGACTCATACATGACTGCGTGTACTGTATGCCAGACCGAGCCAAAAAGTTTAGCAGTTCCTCAAAAAGTGAAACACGGCATTACCATATAACCAAGCAACTCGACCCCTAGGTGTTTGCCCAAGAGAATGAAAAACAGTTTACCCAAAACCATGCACGTGAAGTGTTCATAGCAACATCATTCATATTGGCCAAAAACTGGAAAGAGCTCACATATCCATCAATTGATGAATGGATAAACAAAGTGTGGTGTATACATACAGTGAACTATTATTTAGTAATAAAAAGGAATGAAGTACTGACACATGCTACAACATGAATGAACCTTAAAAACATTATGCTAAGTGAAAGAAGCCAGACACAAAAGGCCACATATTGTGTGATTCCATTTATATGAAATGTCTAGAATGGGCAGATCCATAGAGATTACTGTTCTGTATTAGAGTAGATTAGTGAATGCTAGGTGATAGGTAGAAAGGGAAATGGTAAGTACAAGGTTTCTTTTGAGGTGATTAAAATGCTCTGGAATTAGTAGTAATGGTGTACAACCTTATGGACATAGTAAAAATCACCAAATTGTACATTTTGAAAGGGTGAATTGTAGCATGTTATCTTAATAAAAATTAGTTATCCTCTAAAGAAAAGAGCTTATCGCTTGAAATTTAAAAGGGAAAAAATGACTTTATGGATAAGAAAACAAGAGAGTAAACATGAGTTTCGGACACACGAATATTGCCTGATTGATGACAGGTGCAGAATACAGAGAATAGCTGCTACTTAAGGGGCCATTGACAAATATGACGAGTGTCCTGAACTAGAGACATCTTATCATATGAGAAATGGTGGTTCCTGAGAAAGGGCCTAAAAAGAGCAGGCTTAGGACAGACTTGCTAGTGTCTTTAACTATTTGGTGAAAGACCATTCTGTTAAAGGGAGACAATGTATAACAAAAGGGAGTCAGGGAGTAATTACTTCTGAGAACAAAAGTAGAACCAGGAAGCCCTGACTGGTGTGGCTCAGTTGGCTGCGCGTCATCCTGCAAAGGAAAAGGTTGCCGGTGTGATTCCTGGTCAGGGCACATACCTGGGTGGCAGGTTCAGTCCCTGGTTGGGGTGTATACAAGAGGGAACCAATGGATGTTTCTCTATTACATTGATGTTTCTCACCCTCTCTCCTTCCATTTCCCTCTCTCTAAAAATAAATAAATGAAACCTTTTTTAAAAAAAAAAAGTAGAATCAGGGAGCTGAAAGTTCTAGGACTTATTTCAACCAATGAAGATAATTAAGGTGACTGGGCCATTTTCACCACAGTTGGATCTTCTTTAGGAATCCTGATAGCTTATCTTTGTCATTAAGATATTGAACGTGCAAGTGTGAATCTCCAAGGCTCGACACTTGAGCAAGTCACTTGAAATTACAGAAATTGTCATTACTGCTATTATTGGTATAGTGAAAAAATTATTAATGTTCCATCTTTTATTTCAACACTTACGTGAGCATCTTTTCTCCTCAAATGTCAGCCAACTTCACTGTGGAAGAGTGTACTCACTGCTCATTTCTTCACTGTATTAGTTAGCACAGGTTGAAACTCTTTAACAAAAATTTATTTCTCCTGTAACAGTCGAAGTTGGGTCCAGTCAGTGGGGTACCTCTCCTCCACAAAATCATTTGGGAAGTGTAGGGTAAACAGAGGCGTCTGGCTTCCTCACCCAAACATCTGGGTGAGTAAGCAGTTTCCCATAACCTTGAGAATGGGCCTGATAAGCAGTGTTCTCATAGCCTTGAGACTGGGTCGGGCAAACTGTTCCCATTGCTTTGAGTGGGCTTGCATGCGCGGTATGAAGCTCTGTTGCATAATGTCTGTTGGCAGCTGCTGGCTTTGTCTGTGTTCTGGTATTTAAGGAGGTAGGGGCTCCCTGCTGAGTGTCACACAGCAGGACAGGAGACATGCAGGGACATGCAGCTTGCAGCGTGCGTGAATCGACCACCCTTGAATAAAGGCATGTCGAGCATCCCCATGGCTCCGTGAATGTTCTTCTGTCTGCCCAAAGTCCGTGAACTTGTCCAGCCTCGAATGGTCACAGTACAGGGAATCAGGGCTCTCTGTCTGGCTCTGTTCTCCCCTAGTGCCTTGTGTCCGTTTGTATCCCACAGAGAAAGGGGAAAGAAAACATATGAGAGATTTTATCACTCTAGTTGGACAAGCAATATTTTGTGTTTGTTCTGGAAAACCTGGATTGATTTACTCAAGAAGTCAGTTCTGGTGGCTTCATGTCACTATCAAATGAAGTTACACAATGCCACATTCTGGATTCCAGGGTTAATAGATCACCGATGCGGCAAAAGTCAAGGTTAGGTAGCCATCTCTGTCCTTAGTGTGAGTACATATCTGCACATTCTAGCACAAAATTCTATATTTACATTCTTTTATTTTTCTTCCAAGCTTTAATGAACCACTGCTGATCAACTGATCTATTTTCGTGAGTTGCAACCCAATGGCAGCCATGAAGATGACATCTGAACAAGCAAAAGCAGCAATATGCAAATCATGTGGAAGTACGTTAGCCAAGAGGACGAGCATCCTGTTAAGTAGCACTTACTGAGACAAAGTGAATGAGAAGACAGTCTGAGAACATAACAATTCATCACAATGGTCAAGAGACTGTTAACAGTCAAGCAGTCTGTAAGCAGCAGCATGGTAGCATCTGCTAAATTGGCTTGCTACACTTTTAGATTTGGCTCATAAGAATCTATAACAGGCTGAAGCAGTTTATTATTTACACTGACAGCAAAAGAAAAATCAGTATGGAATCAGCCCCCTGTGTCCCTAGTCACACGGGGTGATGCCAAACAGAAGGTCCAGAGGACAGAGGACGGGGACCAGTGGGTCATTCTGTTATTGAGGAGCAAGGCAGGGTCAGCACTTGCAGGAACCTACGTGCAATTGGAAATGCAATTGGCATTTCCTAGGAGCTGGAACCTGTTTTTAGTCACAAACAATAAAAGATCATCTGTAAAAGTAGCTCTTAATCAGTGTTAAAATTTCTTGCCGTATGACTTCTGTAAATACGCGGTTCACGTTATTCGGATACCCATTTAGTTGAAATTCATGATGTATGTCTTCCATGTCCTAGGTTTGTGTCATATCACATGACTGTCAGGACCCCAGCTATCTGTCCCTGTTAAGTATCATGAAGATGAAAACTGAGAGAACAGCTCCACAACTTAGCGAACTCATAATTTGTCCAGAGAAGTCAGTCCCTCTGAGCTAGCGGATTGCAAACCTCGACTAGCTAGCAATTCCATTCATTTTCCAGCGTCCTCCCAGATCTACTTAGTGATGGGAGTGGGGAAGAGCCAATAAAGAGAAATAGGATGAGCGTTTGCCGAGCAGGGCGCGGGAGTCCGGGAAAGGGGTAGATCTCGACGTAAGATGGGAATCTGTAGGCTGGGAGCCCTCAAGGGAGGCGGGAGGCCGGAGGCAGCGCTGGGTTTGCATTGGCCCAGCGGGCGCCCCTCCTCTCGGGGCGCCCGGCGCGCAGGCAGGGGGGGGGGCGGGGGCGGGCGCGGGCGCGGGGCGGGCGCGGGCGGGATGGTAGCAGAGCCCTGCGGCTGGAGGCGGAGGCGGAGGCAACCCTGGTGAAAGGAAACATGGCCGAGTATTTGCGGTTGCAGAACTCCCTGGCGCTGATTCGCCTCCGAAATCCGCCGCTCAACCCGATCAGGTAACGGGCTCAGGTCGCCTGCCTGCTGTGCAGGCTTTGACTCTCCCCTGCTGTTTGAGAAAGACCCTGACTCAAATTGAACGACGTCTCCTGCCAGGGCCTTTTTCATAGGTTAACTCGGTTAATACCTTCGCAGAGAACTCCCGCTCTCATTTCACCGGCTAGGAAACCGAGGCTGAGAGGCAGTCAGATGGCTGTAAAGTGGGGGTGCCGGTCTCCCCCGTGCCAGCCCGGTTTCCCTATGCCAACTTCGTGCAGAACCCTCTGCTTACTGGCCACTTTGACTTAGGCCTACTTTCTATTCCAAAGGTCTCGGTGCAAACCTGGCTGGACCTTGATCCCTCACTTCTCAACCTCCAGTCCAGGCCACCAAAACATGTAAGAATCCGACAATGTGGCTTCACATTTTACAAAAAATAAAGGTCCCCATTAATGCCAAGGCAGTGAGTAAAGGAGATTTGTGCCCTGGCCCAGAAATGTAATTTCTCCTGATCTATTCTAAACCTCAAAACCTTAATGCTTCAGTAGAACATCCATGTCAATGTAAGCCCATTAAATAACATTTCCTAAAAACTCCTGTGCACTTTATCTTCTTTTATTCCCTCACGAGTACCTTTTTGGTTAAACTCCCTAACCCAGATTGCGCAAATGCAGTAAACTCTTAACTTTTAAAAGTGAGATTAATACTGCTTTTATGAAAATTAATGAAGTTATTAACTTATGAAAATTAATGAAGGCACTGTCTTCCATATCTTTGAAAAAGAGTATAGTGACTGATCAGTCTAGGAGAGAGCCACCATCCACAGGGAGTAGGATTAGCAGGAATTCTAATTTACAATGAAGATATAGAGTATAGAGAGAAAGACCTTTGCTTTCAAGGCTGAAATGAGGAGACCTACTACTTTTCACAGAACTTTGATCCTGCCATCAGATTTAATTTTATCATTAGTATTAATATTATAATTCTTATTCTTAATATGAGTTATTGTATTTAATAATACAAAAGAATTGCAGGAATAAAATCACACGAAGGTGATATGTTCACTTACTTGCCATTCTCAGAAAAAAGCAAAATATTTGTTATTTTGGTTTTGATGAAGAAAGACATCCGCAATATGATTACTTGTCAGTTTTGGACTTATCTGTATTCTAATTAGAATTATTAGATATTAGGACTGTCTGCCCCAACCCCTGCTCATAATGGGAAACAATGCCCATCTGGAACTTGAGGGAGAGAGTTCCACAGTCTAATACCCATAACTAGGAATATTTTCTTGTAACTATTTTTAATGTTTGTGGTATTCAATCACTGTCACCCTCCTTGTAGAAGAAATGTTAGTATCTACTTCATGAAGTTGTTGAGTGGTTTAAATTTGCTGGAGATTAGAAACTGGCATTTAACAGATGTTAACTATTATTATTTCTATTAATCAGAGGCCTGTTACAAGCCCCTGCCTACAGGCACTGCTGGTCCGAAGTTATTTCAACTTCATCAAGAATTCCCCTCCGTGCGAATATATACTTTCTTGCCTTTTTTTCCATCTGCTTCTGAAGTTCTCTTTTAGGTAGAGTGTATATCCCAGTCTGTTTATCCAGTTTAACAGGTTCCAAAACAAATTTTCTTGTTTTGTATTTTTCTTTCCCTCCTATTTCCTTCCTTCCTATTTCTCTTCCTATTTCTAATTTTATGTGAAAGATTAACCTCTTCCTAGCCCCCTGAGAGATTCTTATTTGAATATTATTTGGGCCCAAACTAACAGTGTAAATCCTTCTTTGCTAGTTTAGCCAGCCATGTTTCCTTCAGTTTAGATGAATGCCACCCCTCTTGACAAATGCAGGGCATGCCAGGTTACTAGGCCGGTCTCCCAACACAGTGACTTTCACACTTTTTTTTAGCTGTAACTCACACAGTAAGCAACCCCATGTTTTACGTAGCAACCGAAGCCACACAAGGGTACAAATACATAACTGAAAGCAAAGTTTCGTGAAACAAACTTATTCTTACTTGGGATATCATTTGATATATTCTGTTTTCTCTTCTATTTCTTTGTTTAAAAAACAAGGTGGTCACAAAGCCACCAACTTTATTTGATGACATTCAGTTTTTTAAAAAGTCACAATAATAGACCTTCTATAGTCACAGAAGCTAAAATGTTTTGGTCAGCACTCATGACATGTTATCTTTAGACTTGATTTCTTCATTCCTGACAATATTAAGGGGAGAAAATAATTTCTCCATCTCTAGGATCTTGACCTTGCTTCCAGGCTGTGGTCCCTTTCACTTGGCTAGACTCCAGGAAAGCTGAATGTGTCACAGCCATTTCATTTTTCTTTTTCTCCCTGTGTTTGATTTTTGCAAAATTAACAAGAACATGAGAGAAATAAAAGAGTAGGGGCTGGGTGAAATGGGAAAAGCCAGCCTCTTCTCAGTGGTCCTGATTAAGCTCATTTGGGTTAGTTTTGCAGCTATCATTTACTCAGAAGGAAATAGGTAGCTTTTGGACTTCTCAGTATTATGGATGGTTCAGAATCCTTTTTTCATCAGATTCAGTTTCTGATTAACAGTCGAAGGCAAGAGGTTTTGTTTGATTTCATTTAGTAATGATGAGAAGTAATTAGGTGGAAGGGAGCTTTCATATCAAGGGCAAGTATCTCCTTTATTCTTGGAAGTTGTAACTCAGAGTTGTTGGTCTGAAATACCTGGCTTTTATATAAGTTTGTTCTTGTGTTTCATTTTGTATTAAGATTTTTTTTACCCTGTGTGCTAAAGAACAGATATTTTACTGAGAATACTCAGAATTCCATGGGAGAACAGATTAGACTCTGGTTCTATCATTTTTTTCCTCGAAGCAATTCCTTAGCACTTTCCCTAGGTTCTCTTCCTTCACCACCCCTTGGCACTTAGAAATTCCCTGCTTCTTGACAAATTCTTTTCTCTTGGCCTTTGTGACTTTGGCTCCCTTGGTTCTGAATCACTCTGAATCAATCTGCTGAAACATGGCAAAGTCTACTACATATCCTTTCTTCCCCAGGCCTTGCCTTGACCTCCTAAATTATATAGTTTAAGATTAGATTTGGCTGTCAGTGACAGAAAAATAGTGCATTAAACAAGAACAAGTTGATTTCTCTCATAGCAGTGTCCTGGAATGGTATGGCTGCTCCGCAATCACAGGGACCGCAATTCTCTCTCTTTTGCTCTGCCATCTTCAATATGTGGTTCCTTCCACCTCTTAGTCCATAAAGGCTGCTCCTGATCTAACCATCACATCTGCATTCCTGCCATGAGTAAGAGGAAAGAAAAGGAAAAACTATCCCCAGTCCTTTTGGACTCTTCTCAAAAGTTGCATATGCCAAATCTTGTATCCCACTAGTCAGAACTTAATGCCTTGGGCTGACCTTACTGCAAAACAGGCTGGGAAATGTGGTCTTTATTTTAGGCAATTATGTTTCCAGCTGAAAATCATATGTTTAATATTTTGAAGAAGGTGGGGAGATTGGGGTATTTGGGGTAACTTTCAGCCCCTGGCACATCTGTTTCTTTTAGAGTATTTTAGTTTTCTTATATTTTGCCAGCATGACAAATTAAAAGTAATTTCTTCCCCCCTCTGAACTTCCACGTCACTTTCTTTGTATCTGTTACAGCACTCAGTGTGATATTTTGTTGTGTATATTTTGTTTTCCCTAGGGTGTTACAAACTCCTTTTACTGTATCTAGAAGATGTATCATAGCATTTTAAAATTGATTAGTGCTAATTCTAAGTGTTTAAAGTTATTACAGAGTGCGTAATAATACAGTTTTTAAAAGCTTATTACTTGATCAGTTCAGTGCTTAATTCACAATAGATACATATACTATTTGTTGAACAAAGAATGAAAGCTTAATGATCGGTATCTAGAGTTTTTATCCATTGTGTACGTGTTTAAGTTTTCATTGTTAGAAAAGGAAAAAACTCTGAGATGGTAGAAATTTAATTCTCACTAATACTTCCATTGTTTTTTCTTTTAGTATGGCTGTCTTAAGCGGAATAAAAGAAGGGCTACAGAAAGCTATAACAGAGCCTACAGTAAAAGCCATTGTGATTTGTGGATCAAATGGCAACTTCTCTGCAGGTACCCGTATCTAATCCTCTCCCGTTATTTCTGGAATCCAGCCAAGACTCAGATCGATACTGCATTAGCTGTCCCTGTGGGTAATACCATAGTGTGGGTAATGGATGTGGGACACTTGAGTGGAAATGAGAAACTGGAGAAAGAGACTTAAATCACAAGAGAGACCCAGAGGAGTTTGACCTTATTCTCTTTTATATTGGACTGGACCGTTGTGAGATATTTAGTTGTAGGCTTGATGGCTGTAATACCTGCTAATATGTATATACCCGCTCTGTGTATATCTTCACCCTACGTGAACTTGAGCAAATTCCTTTAATTGTCTGAACTTCAATTGTATTACAGAATTGTGCACTTGAAACCTATATAATTGCATTAACCAATATCACCCCCAATAAATTCAATATTAAAAAAATAAAAAATCAACTTCTCAATATATAGATACAGTAATATCTATCTTGACTTTTTTGTGAGATTAAATGAAATAATACACCTGAAATCCTCTAGTGCAGAGCCTACATGCAGAAGATGTTTAATAAATGCTATTTTTTTATTTCACACAGTCTTTTTTTTAAGTTGCTTTATTGTTCTTCAGTTACAGTTGTCTGCATTTTCTCCTCTCCCCTCCCCCTGACCCCATCCAAACCCACCTCCCTCCCTTGCTTCCACCCTCCCCCTTGGTTTTGTCCATGTGTCCTTTATAGTAGTTTCTGGAAACACTTCTCCCCACAATCTCCTCCTCTTTCCCCTCTGGCTATTGTTAGATTGTTCTTTTTTTTTTTTTTTTTTAAAGATTTTATTTATTTATTTTTAGAGAGAGGGGAAGGGAGGGAGACAGAGAGGGAGAGAAACAGCACTGTATGGTTGCCTCTCACGTGGCCCTCATCGGGGACCCGGCCCGCAACCCAGGCATGTGCCCTGACTGGGAATTGAACCGGGACCCTCTGGTTCCCAGCCCGTGCTCAATCCACTGAGCTACACCAGCCAGGGCTGTTAGATTGTTCTTAATTTCAATGTCTCTGGTTATATTTTCCTTGCTTTTTGTTTGTTGATTATGTTCCAGTTAAAGATGAGATCATATGGTAGTTGTCTCTCACCGCCTGGCTTATTATTTCACACAGTCTTGAAAGGAAGTTCATTTTTCTTCCAGTAAGAAAATACGGTCTGAGATACCATATTTTTTGGACTATAAGATGCAGCAGACCATAAGACGCACCTGGGTTTTAGAGGAGGAAAATAGGAAAAAAATTTTGAAGCAAAAATGTGGTAAAATATTTTACCTGCTCCTGCCTCCTGCGACCCCACTCCACTGCTGCCCCCACCCCCCACAGTGAGCCAGGTAAGTTACATTCGGACTATAAGATGTACCCCCATTTTCCTCCCAAATTTTGGGGGGGAAAGTGCATCTTATAGTCCAAAAAATATGGTATCTCAGGAACCATGCCACTTTTTATTGGGTTATTCTTTAAAGATGCAAAATATTATAAAAATATGGCAAAAGAATCTGAAATGGTGATTCAGTCATATTTGCGACACCTCTCCTCTTTTCCCAAATGAATATATTATACCCTTTGACAAAGTCACATGGATACAAGGGCCTATATAATCTTACTGTAGCCAGGGGGTTTAATATATATTAATGGTAGCTGGATGCCCTAGCTGGTGTGGCTCGGTGGATTGAGCCAAAGGGTCCCTGGTTCGATTCCCAGTCTAGGGCACATTCCTGGGTTGTGGGCCAGGTCCCCAGCAGGGGGCACATGAGAGGCAACCACACATTGATGTTTCTCTCCCTTTCTTTCTCCTTCCTTTACCCTTTCCAAAAATAAATAAATAAAATCTTAAAAAAATAAAATAATATACATTAATGGTAGCCTGAGAAGAAATAGATATTAGAATTATGACAATCGATAAATATAAAAATGGTAATCATTATAATAATTATCATTTATCTTGCCTGCTATGTCTGTGATCCATAGGTTATTTAGTAATAGTGAAAATGGTAGTATTTTTACATTTATTCTATTTTAATTCTCAATAAATCCTACAGTCTCTATTTATAGGTGAGAAGGCAGAGCCTGAGAGAGGGTAAAATAATATACCAAACATAAACTAGGTATTAAATGGCTTACTCAACTGTTTGAAAACTTAAGGTTGGGAACCCAAGATAATGACTTTGAGACGTGGAAAAGGGGATCAGAATTGTGGAGAACTTGATATTTCTTTGTCAGTAAGGAGATATAAAAGAGAGAATGTAGTTAGAGTTTAGGACAGAAAAAATTATTCTCCCGGAAAAGCATTAGGAATTAGCAGATTTGTCTTAATGGATTTATATATAGAGAAAAATGTACCCAACAATTGCAAAATAATACATTTTTCTCCAATCTGCAACATTTACAAAAATTGACCAGATACTGGACCATGAAAGCTTGTCTCAATAAATTTCACTTACAATATGTTCTCTGACAACAATGCAAATAAACTAGAAATCGATAACAAATATAGAACTGGAAATTATCACGTTTAGAAATGAAACTAATTTCCCTTCGTCAAAGCAGGAATCAGAATAGAATTTAGAAAATATTTTGAACTGAATGATAATGAAAATACAACATATATAACTTGACAAATGCAGCTAAAGAAAAACTTAGCAGAAATTTTATGGCCTTACATAAATCAGGAGAGAAAAAAGGCTAAAACGTAACGAGCTAAAGATCTGTATCAAGGATCTAACAAAACAAACAGTAAAATAGATACAAAGGAAGTAGAAGGAAGGAAATAATACAGAAGAGAAGTTAATGAGGCAGAAAACAAATATGAATCAAGAAGATCAACAATGTCAAAGTTAGTTCTTTGAAAGGCTAACAAAATTGACAAAAATCTGGATAAATTGATCAAGAAAAAAAAACAGCAAAACAATGAATATAAGAAATCACAAAAGTGTTATCACTGCAGATATTGTAACTTTTAGCAAAGATAATGAAGATATTATGAACAAGTAGATTATTTTGCCCACCAAAGCTGACTTAGGAAGAAATAGAAAACCCAAATAGTTCTATAACCATTAAAAAACTGAATCAGTAATCAAAACTTTCACAAAGCACTGCTTGGTTGTCTGTGGCTTGTTTCTGCATCACTCTCCTTCCTACCTCTGTCTTCCTGTGGTCTTCTCCCTTGTGTATAAATTTCCCTTATCCTAGATAGATCAACCCTAATCCACTCTGACCTCATCTTAACTACATTTGGAAAGACCCTATTTCTAGAAAGAGGTCACATTCACAAATTTGGTGTAGACATCATTCAACCCAGTGCACTTCCCAACTCATATTGTGAGGCTAGCTTAACCTTGACACCAATACCTGTGAAGGACAACATGAAAAGCAAAATTACAGGTCCATTTCATTCATAAATATAGATATAAAAATCTTAAACAGTATATTATAAAATTGAGTCTAACAATATATAAAAATGTAATATATATTACATTGGTTGAACCTTAGAAAAGTCAATGTAATTTATCTTGTTAAAAAGATTAAAGAAGACACAATCGTGGTTATTTCAAGAGAAGCAGAGAAAGCATTTGATAGCATTTGATGTGCATTTAAGATAAAAATTCTTAGTAAACTAGGTGTAGAAAGGAAATGTCTTTGTTAGGCTAAAATAACACTTTTAAAAACCTATAGCAAACCTCAAACAAAATGGTAACTTGAAAGCTTTCCTTACTAGAAAGGTACAAGACAAAGCTGGCTGCTATCACCATTTGTATTTGACATTGTTTTCTAGGTCCTGGTGAGCCTGGTGAGACTAGAAAAATAAATAAAAGGTATAGGGCTGAAAAGGAAGAAACAAGCTTCATTATCTAGAAGATATGATAGTGTTTATAGAAAAACTAAAGATAATCCATCTGAAAATTATTAGGATTAATAAGAGAATTTAGCAGTTTTGCTGGGCATAAAATCAATATTCAAAAAATTAATTGCATTTCTATGTGCCAGAGACAAGCAGTTAAAAAGTGAAATCGCTAGACTGCTGTCTGTACCTTGATTTCTGTACAAATGTGATGATAATAATACTAACCTTGTGCTGCGAGGTAGAAGAAGGTTATGTAACATTTAAGAATGTGGAATGTGGTCAGACTATCTGAGTTCCAGTCCTTATGTTACCACTTACTAGTCATATGTTTGAATTGGGCCCCTAACATCTCAAAGCCTTAACTTTCTTACCTGTAGAATGGGATTGTTACACTACTTAATTTAGGTGTTAAGAAGAATACATGAAACAACTTGGCATTGTGCCTGATGTTTAACATTATGTTAGATGTTAGGTATAAATGTTATACCTAACATCTATCCAATAAATGTTAATCACTATTATTACATCAAAACCCTTTTTAATCTACAGGTACAGGAATGATAGACCTGAGATTCAGATTGAAATTCAACATCTCTAGAACCAAAGGAATCTATATAATAGTAATAATAATAATAATAATAATAATAAACTAGAGTGTAAAACATGATGGGTTAGTGAAAAGAAGCATGATCCCTGGATTGATGTTAGATGAGGAGCAAAAAAAAAAGAAGAAGAAGAAGAAGAAAAGGTTAGGTTGAACATGAAATAATTGCTTTAACTTTTTAATTTGTACCAAGCTTAATGTTTTCAAAGAATACATGATATAGGGAAAGAGCTCAATACATATACCATTATGTGAAAAAAAAAGGAAAATATAAAAAGTGATTTTACAAAATGCTCTCAATATTGCAAGAAATATAGTAAACTTTCATTTAATTGTCACATCAGTCATTTAAATAGGCATTGAGACAAAGGTTAAATAACTTACTGAAGGTCCCAAAGCCATTTACATGTATGCATTGGGAAAAAACTAAGAATTCACCAAATATTATGTTATTTCTATTTAATGATATTAGAGGTTATCTTTAGGTTCTTTATAATTTAGTGTATTTTTCAAATTTCCATAATACATGTTATTTTTATAATTAGAAAAAGCAATAAATGTTTACTGTTGTTGCTCACAAAAAAAATCTCAGAAAAACAGAATTTTAAGCTGGTTGATAATATGTAACTCACAAATATGTACGCATTTTGCCGTGAGATTTTCTATTGTAATAATTCCTGCCCATAACAAAGATACAGCTTAAAATTGCTGTGAATATAATTGGTGAGCAGTATCATGCGAAAAATGGAAGGCAATGACTCAATCTCAGAATAATGGTCATTATAGGAGAATCTCTATTCCCTTTCTCTGAGCTTTTCATTTTTCTGAAGGTAGAATTGCTACCTAGCGTATGGAAAGACAGATTTTAGAAGATTACAGAATTCTTAATAAAGATTTGAAGATTTTCTTTTATGTCAATCTGCATTTTTCCAGGCTGTGTTTTTCCTTCACTGTGTCTCCACCCAAAGAATGACACGTGAAGTGTTTCATGGGTCCAAAGAGGTCTGAGGTTCCTTACTTAAGAATTACCTGGTACCTTATTGTCATGTCACAAAGCCTAAGTCTTTCTTAACTCACTTTTCCCTGTATTTGTGTCCTCAGGTGCTGACATCCATGGTTTCAGTACTGTTAATCCTAACTTTACACTGGGACATTTGGTAGATGAAATGCAGAGATGCAAGAAGCCCATTGTGGCAGCTATCCAAGGCGTGGCTTTAGGAGGTGGACTAGAGCTGGCCCTGGGCTGTCACTATAGGATTGCCCATGAGCAGGTAAGAGCTGAGGCTCTCTGTGGGCCACAGTGTGTGGGTTTTTCTTTCAGGCAAGCCCTAAATGTAGTTATAAGCATCTGAGGTGATCGTTTTAAATGGTTGGCTTACTGGTTGACGATTGTTAGGTCTTTCTAGCACTGGTGCTCAGCTATTATGTACCAGTTCAGTTGAACTGGCTGTTAAAATGTTGAAATACATTCATTCTGGTTGGTAAGTAGCTGCTATCCTGAGTCCCCAGACTGTCCCTTTGCTTCTCCTGACCTTAGCCCTTGGGCCTCCCCAGGATCCACCAATTAAAGGGGAAACTCCTGGGTCAGTGGTGGGCCCCCAGGGCTCTACTCCAGTGCTGTGGCCCACGTAGGATTTCACTGAGCCATGTTCATACCGTAGGAGGTAGTAAATACTACTTTGACCATCACCCCTAAGTGTGTGTACTTATTTAAATTTTCCTTTCTTGTCTCTAAACTTTCAGTTTTGTGGTCCCTTATAATTATCAGTACCTAAAAAGACACATTCCTATTCAAAAACAGCACAGAACTACTCTATCCATTTATTTCTGGAAATAGATTTAATTTGGGCTAGTATGTAGAATGAAGTCTGTGATACCAGTCTTATAATAGTAACATAGTTGTAAGTAATACAGTTTTCTAATGATAAAGAGAATAGTCATCATTGTAGTAGACTAGCAATCACAAGAAAGTCTAAAGGTATACAATAAAATCATCGTAAACTCATAGTTCAGAAATAACCACTATTAACATTGTTTTATTTCCTCCTTTTCTTTTTCCTGTGTAATTTATTTCTTACATTTTTTTCTTGGCAACCTTTTTTAAAGCCACATTTTAAACTTTATTTCATTTTGTTTGTACTCTGTTTTAATACTAATATGATATTTAACCTATTATTAAATATGCTTAATACATTCTGCCTTTTAGAGAGTTCAATTCATTTAAATTTAATGTGGTCATGATGAAGAAGGACTTCTGTCATTTTGCTATTTGTTTGCTATGTCTTATGACTTTTTTGTTCCTCAATTCTTTCATCAATGCTTTCATTTATATTAAATAGATATTTTCTTTTTTATATATTTAAAAAAAATTTTATTGTTGTTAAATTATAGTTGTCCCCATTTTCCCCCCATTGCTCTCCCCTACCCTGCCCACCCCCATACCTCCACATTCAATTCTCCTCTCTGTTGTCCTTGTCTGTGGGTCCTTTATTCATGTTCTTTGACTTGACCCTTCCCTTCTCCCCCTCACCCCGTTATCTCCCTCCCCACTCCCCCCTCCCCTCTGGTCACTGTTGGTTTATTCTTTATTTCCATGTCTCTGGTTCTATTTTGCTCACGTGTTTTGTTGATTAGGTTCCACTTATAGGTGAGATCATACGGTATTTGTCTTTCACTGCCTGGCTTATTTCACTTAGCATAATGCTCTCCTGTTCCATCCATGTTGTCATGAAGTGTAGGAGCTCCTTCTTTCTTTTTGCTGTGTAGTATTCCATTGTGTAAATGTATTAAATACAACATTTGCCTATTAAATAGATATTTCCTAATAACCCTTTAATTTTCTTGTTGTTTCTTTTACTATATTTTTAGTTGTTTTCTTAGTGGTAATTACCCTGGATATTACAATCTATTTCAGATTAATGCCAACTTAATTTTAATAATATACAAAAAATTTGCTTCCATACAGTTCTATTACCCACCCACCCCTTTAATGCCATTGATCTCACAAATTGTATCATTATACACTGTGTGCCCATCAACATAGATTTATAATTATTACTTTATGTAGTAGCCTTTAAAATCAGATAATAAAAAAGAGGACTTATAAACAAAAATGACATCAGTACTATACTGTCCTTTATATTTACCTGTGCATGAGTTACCCTTTGCCATTGCTCTTTCCCCTTCATGTGGATGTGAGTTACTGTCCAGCATCCTGTCATTTCAGCCTGGAGTGTGCCGTGTAGGGTAGATCTGTTAGGCACAAATTCAGTTTTGCTTATCTGGGAATGTCTTAATTTGCCTTCATTTTCAAAGGCTAGTTTTACTGAATATGGAATTCTTGTTCTACAGTTTTTTCTCCTCTCAGTACTTTGAATATGTCACCCCATTGCCTTTTGACCTTCATGGTTTCTGATGAGAAATTTGCTGTTAACTTTATTGTAAATATTATTTAAAAATATAATTTTAAATTGCTATATAATTTTCATATAGATATACCGTAATTTATTTAACCATTTACCTATGTTGTTTTAATTTTTATGAAAGCTTATAAATAAAGACACATTCTAAGTACCCCCTTTTGTTTCTCTCACTGTGAACTTCTGCACACTGAGTGCAGATCTAATGTATGAAAAATAATAAATAAGTTAGGGATGGGGATGAACAGTGGTGGGAAAAAATGGGGATTGGCTGTTAGGAAACCCTTTCATGAGAGAGGCTCAAATATTCCAGGTATTTTGGAGCTATTAGCATCACAGTGTGGGTAGATTGCAGTCTGTATTTATTTATTTTTTTAATATTTTATTTATTTATTTTTAGACAAGGGGAAGGGAGGGAGAAAGAGAGGGAGAGAAATGTCAATGTGTGGTTGCTCTTGCATGCCCCACCCCGGGGAACCTGGCCTACAACCCAGTCATGTGCCCCAACTGGGAGTTGAACCAATGACCCTTTGGTTCACAGGCCAGCACTCAATCCACTGAGCCACACCAGCTGGGGCTGCAGTCTGTATTTGAATAACCTTTCCTCCCTTCTTTGTACCTGTAAAATGACTAACAGAGCTTTGGTCACTTTTAAATGGCTAGGAGGGGCATATGATAAGGGACTGAAGCTCATCCTCCTGTCTGGATTGAGGTTGCTTTCTCCTCCTCCCATTTCCCCTCCTCCTCCTCCTCCTCCTTCCTCTTCTTCTACAGCTTTATTGAGATATAACTCACAAACCATACAATTCACTTGTTTAACGTGTACAACCCAATGGTATATTAGTATATTCACAGAGTTGTGCAACCATTCCCACGGTTGATTTTAGAACATTTCAATACCGTAAAAAGAAACTTTGTGCCCTTTAGGAGTAATCCTCCGTTTTCCCTCTCCCCCCATCCAGGCAACCACAAATTTACTTTCTGTCTCTATGGATTTGGCTATGCTAGACATTTAAAATAAATGGATTATTCAATATGTTTTCTTTTATGACTGGCTTCTTTCAGTTAGCCTAATGTTTTCAAGGTTCACTTATGTCAGAGCCTCTATCAATACTTCATTACTTTCTGTGGCTAAATAATATTACCTCTTTTGGATAGGCTACCTTGTGTTTGTTTATTCATTAGTTGATAGTTGATAGACATTTGGGTTGTTCCTACTTTCTTGGCCTTAATGAACAGTGACAGTATGAAAATTTGTGTATAGGTTTTTCTGTGGGCATGTTTTCATTTCTCCTGGGTACATACTCAGGCGTGGAGTTGCTGGGTTATATGGTAACTCTGTATTTAAACTTTGAGGAACTGGAAAATTGTTTTTCAAAGTGACTGTACCATTTTCTATTTTTACCAGCAATATATGAGGGTTTTGTGTTCTTCTCATCCTCTCTTACACTTGTTATTTCTGTCTTTTTTATTGTAGCCATCCAATGGGTATGAAGTGGTATCTTGAAGTTTTGATTTGTATTTCCCTGATGGCTAATGATATTGAGCATTTTTTCAAGTACTTATTGCCCTTTTGTAGCTCTTATTTGGAGAATGTCTATTCAGATCTTTTGCCCACTTTTAAGTGGATTGTCTTTTTATTATTGAGTTGTAAAAGTTCTTTATATATTTTAAATATACAACTTAAAAATGTTATCTCCCATTCTGTGGGTATCTTTTTACTGCCTTGGCTGACTGAATCTTTCAGGGCTCCATAAAGCTCTTTCTGGAGACTATTGTTTTTGTTGACTGAGGCAGGTCATGATAGAGTCAGGAAAAAAAATGTGTTAAGATGCTAGGGTTCTGTTTCAACATAAAGACTTAGGGATAGCATAGCTCTTTTTATTTTGTTAATTAAATTAAAGGAGAGGGTGTACAGGAATTTGCTTTGTGGAGACTCTTGCTGAATTCTAGGAAACAGTGTTTTTGAGAACTTGGAAAATCCAGGGGAATGCTCAGCTTTACTCTGTATGTCGTCTCATTCTAGTGACCTTCATGCCTTTAAACTTTGACAGGCTCAAGTTGGCTTCCCAGAAGTCAACCTAGGACTTCTTCCTGGTGCAAGAGGATCACAGCTTCTTCCCAGGCTCATTGGAGTTCCTGCTGCACTTGACTTAATCACCTCAGGTAAGTGTAAACCCTGCCAGCAGTTGTCTAGATCAATGTGAGGAACTGGGCTAGGATTTAGAAAAATTCTTGCTTGACCATTCCATACCTATGTGATCTTAAGAGGAGACTTTAACTTCTTTGACTGTCAATGTTCTTGTCTGTAAAATGGAAAGAATACTTTTTCCGAGAGCTTCTCAAATGTTACTGTGAAGATCAAATGTGACTGTCTTCTAAATGAAAAGTATACAAAGCACTAAATCACATTTGAGATTTTGTTATAGTTCAAAATCCCAAATGCTCACAGACACTGGTGTTCACATTGGATATATTATATTCAGATCTAATTTACAAATTGTAATATAAACAGGAATTAAAACCAGAATTTTCAAGGAAAGATTTCAAGTTTTAGTGTGCAAATGACTGAATTTTTCATTTCCCAAGTATTAATACATTAGCTGTAAACAGAAGTTGTTCTCTTTTGATAGAGAATGTGAACAATGCAACACTAGAAAACATTTAGACATCCTAAATTTACCAAATACCATAAGACATATAAAGATATTTTCAGTTGATATAAGGTTGGAAGAAAGACTATATATGACTATTTATGCTAAATGGGTATAAATAATTATGAGACCTTAGGTCAGTCACTTTACCTTTTAATGCCTTAGTTTTCTTAGAAATGTGGATAATAATAGTGCCTCCCATATACTTTACAGTGTGGTGAAGATTAAATAAGTTAATGGATACACTGTGCTTAGAATGGCCCAGGCGTGGTAATAACTTCATAAGTTTCAGCTATATATTGTTATTCACATATCTGTCTTCTTAGTTAAGGGGAGAATTGAATAAAAATAAGATGAGGATCTTGGTAATAGACTATATCCTCAAGAAGGGACAATAAAAAGAGCACGTGCTTTAGAATCAAAGACCCGAGTTTGAATACCAGCTCTACCACATTTAAACAATATGCTTTGTGCAAGTTCATTTTTACTCATTCATCCAGCAACTATTAGTAATCTTCTCTCGTATGCTAGGCCTTGTTCTAGGCATTGGGAATGTAGCAGGGAACCAAACCAACAAACTCCTGCCTTCGTGGAGATTATATGGAAAAAACAACAGTGACGGTCATCATATTGTCACATTTCATCAACTCAGAACCACAGTTTTTTACGCACCTTTGAAATGAGGATGCTTCTGATATTCGTTTTGAGTCATGCCTTAATTGGCAGTGCTTTTTTCTTTCCTAGTTCTGTGGGTTAGGAATTTGGGAGCAGTTTAGCTCAGGGTTTCTTATGAGGTTGCAGTCAAAACATTGACTGGGGCTGCAGTTATCTGAAAACTCGACCATGGCTGGAGGATAGACTTCCAAGGCGGCAACACGGGTGGATGGCTGGTTGGTGCTGACCATTGACAGGAGGCTTCCTTTCCTCTCCATGTGGACCTCCCCATGTTGCTGTGTAAGTGGATTCCGGCCTCCTCTAGAGTCATCCAAGAGAGAGCAAGGTGAAAGCTGTAATGTCTTTTATGACCTGGCTCTGGAATCACACGCCATTTTTTTCTGAACTATCCTATCAGTTATACAGGTCTTCCCTACTCAACATGAGAGAGGCTTGAATACCAAGAGGCCAAACACACTGAGGCCACTTTGGAGACCAGCTACCACAACACAGCTGTGTACTCAGATGTGTGCCTGCCTGTTACATTAGTAGTATATATAGTAGGCTAGATGGAAATTAGTGCTAAGGAGAAAACATGAAGCAGAAGTGGGGAGCATAAGATCTCAGACAGGGATGATATTTTAGGTACAGTAGCTAGGGAAGGCTTTCCTATGAAGTAACATCTGAGTAAACAGCCAAAGGAGGCGAGGAAGGTTATTATGCTAATATCTGGAGAAAGATATTCCACATGGAGAAAAGAACAAATGCAAAGCCCTGAGGCAGGGACACACCTGGAAAGTTCAAAAAAGAGAAGCAAGAAGGTCGATGTGGGCGGCTTGAAGTGAGTACAGGGAAGAGTAACAGGGGATGAAGGCACGTCGTGTAGGGAGGGCCATGAAGATTACAGACAGAACTCTGGCTTTTCTTTCGACTGAGTTGGAAAGGGGCTGGAGCGTTTGGAGCAAGGGAGTAACATGTCCTCACTTATGTTTTAAAAAGGTCACTCTGGCTGTTGAAAATAGATTAATTAGGGGTAAGGGCAGAAATAGGAAGACTGGTTAGAAGTCTGCTGTAATAATCCAAGGGAGATATGATGGGAGCTTGGACTTGAGTGGTAGCAATGTAAATGATGAGACATGGTCGAAGTTTGGTTGTATTTTGATGGTAGAGCCAACAGGATTTTGTGACAGGTCAGATGTGAGAAAAAGGAGAGTCAGGGGTGATTCTAATGGCCTGAGCAGCTGGAAGAGGGTGCCATTGCCGAGACAGGGGTTTATGCTGGGAGAGCATGCTCTGGGGAGGAACATAGTGCCTAGTTTGGGATATGTTAAGTGTGAGTCACCTGTGAGACATCCAAGTGGAGCGTCAAGTACGCAGACAGTTGGAGAAGCTGGCCCAGAGTTCAGGGGAGAAATCTTCTGAACTCTCAGCCTCTGTTTTCTCATCAGTTAAACAAAGTGGCTTTAAGGAATAATGAAATTACATGACATATTTCTGTCACACAGAAGATTTTTGTCAATGTAGTTGTGGGAAGCAGAACAATGATCCCCCAAAGATGTCCCTGTCCTAATTCCCAGAACTTGTGAATATGTCACCTGACATTCAAAAGGGACGAATGTGGTTAAGTTAAGGATCTCCAGTGGGAGATTATTTTGGATTTTCCAGGTGGGTCCAATTCATTACAAAGGTCCTTAGGAGAGGGATGAAGAGGTCAGGGAAGAGGGAAGATGCTATGTGGATGGCTTTGAAGGTGGAGGGAAAGGCCACAAGCCAAGAAGTGTAGGCAGCTCTTCTAGAGGCTGGAAAAGACAAGAAAGATTCTTTCTGAAAGCCTCCAGAAGAAGCACGGTTCCTCTGTCCTATTTTAGATTTCTGACATCCCGAACTAAGATTACAAATGTGTGTTGTCTTAAGATACTGTGTGTTTGCTTGTGGTACCTTGTTACAGCAGCAATAGGAAACTAATACAGTAGTTGTTAAAAATGATGATATTAAGAATCTTTGTGGTTTGGAAATTTTTTTTCTAAGAAAGGATGTTAAAAATAATTGTTACTGAAAGTTGAAGATTCCCTACTAATGTAGGGAAAAAACACCAATGTTGCAGGAACTGATTTCACTGGAAATTACTAAGTATATAGATTTGGATTAAATTAATAAGTAAATAGCTAACATATTCCAACCTCCTGAAATCCATAAGAGAGGTAATTCTGGAAAGTGGATTGATGATATCACCAACTATTGCCTCTCCACAATTCTGTTTAAGTGCCACCTGCAAACAAGTGAATCTTGAGCAGTGACCGCAAAAGATGCTTGAATGCATTGCAGTTCATTCCGTGATGTTCTCTGTCCAATCAGGTGACAAGGACTACAGTGTCCTGTTCTTTCTGCTTTTACTTTCTAGGTCCCATCCTCCTTGTTCACTGAACAGCACAGAAAGCCTCTGCTCTATGTTCTAAGAGCTTTTGCTCAGGTCTGATGAGATTCTTTATAATCATTCATGGGACAAGGATGCCCCTGGGCTCTAGACTTTGAGGAGATACCTCTTAGGATCTAGAATACTCGGGGAGACGTTGGGAGTGGCACCTTTATCCTACCTGCCTTTTAGATTTAGATATACGTGGGTTTTCTCTGTATTTGAACAAGATGTTGAGGATGATTTTATACCCAGAGCTCCCAGGCAGCAATAAAAAATATCATCAAATTTCATTTCATAACCAAAACAAAAAAACAGACAAACCGCACCCTTAAAACTAAACCCCAAACCTAAAACCTATGAAAATATTTTGACAGAAGAAAAATGAAACATAAATGTGAGTCTGCTGACACAGATGAAAGAAAATTCCCATTATGCTGAATTAGAAAAGAAAATTGTTTATTTGTGAAATAAGAACACCCTGTTTAAAACTAAAACATTGGCCACAATTATTTCTTTCTGAAGCAAGAACAACAAAAAGGATGTGCTAGAACATACACCTGAATCAGCAAAATGGGGGATAGGGACGCATTTACAGCACAAAGAATTTACCAAAAAGATACATAAAATGTACACGACGGTAGCAGGCGTGGAAGACACTGTATCTAGCAAGCAGCCATTTTCTTGGAAAAACTAATCAGGAGATAGCAGTGCCGGATGTGCTTCGGCAAAGATTTTCAGCTTCCAGGAAGCAGAGTCAGTCAGGCTTCCAAAGGAAAAGAACAAAATGCAACAAAGGATACGTTCAAAATTACTAAAATCACTCCATCCACAAAATAAACGCTAAGTGTGTGGAAATTCATGTATTAAGATGGCATGCAGTCTTTAAAATGATCGTCTAAATCAGGAGTTCTTAAAGTGTGATTTAGAGACTGCTGGTACGACCATTACGAAGTCAGAACTGTTTTCGTAACAGTAGAACATTGCTTGTCTTTTCCACTCTTACTCTCTCACAAGTGTATGGTGGAATTTTCCAGAGGTGCCATGTGATATCAGAATATGCCATGTGATATCAGAACAAATTGAATGCAGAAGCAGATAGGAGAATCCAGCTGTCTTCTATTCAGCCAGACATGAAAGAAATTTGCAAAAATAATAAAACAATGACATTCTTCTCACTAAATTTTTAAAAATTTGAACCCAGTTATTTTGCCCCAAATATTTATATGCTAGTACATAATAAGAAACATTTTTAAATTATCAGTTTTAATTTCTAATATAGTAATATTGATAGAAATAACCCATATAAACAAAAGCTCTTTAGAGTGCTCCATAATTTTGAAGGATGTAAAGGGATCCTAAGACTGAAAAGTTGGAGAAGTGTTCACTGAAAGTCATATATTTTGACACAGAAACCACAATACAAAACTATATACAGGATTCAAATGCTATTCCTATGGAGTATGAAAGGGGAGTTAGGAAAAACTAAAAATATTAAATTTCTTATCATTAGAATTAAATTAGAAATTGTTATAATTTGTGGTGGTATGAAAAAGCACACATTTAAGAATATGAACTATTTTAAGTATCCAATGCAGAATTTGTAAGAGGATGTTTACAATCCAGCATGACACCATTTATTCTGCAAAACAGAAAGGAAGCAAAGAAGCGTAAGATTTAGGGGGGAGTTATAATACAGTTGACCTTGAACAGTGCAGGATGCCGGCTCCCATGCAGTTGAAAATTCACATGTAAATTTTGACTCCTCCAAAACTGAGCTACTGATAGCCTACTGTGGACCAGAAGCCTTCCTGAGAACATGCACAGTTGATTAAAACATATTTTGTGCATTATATATCTATATTGCATACTGTATTCTTACAAAAAGTAGGCTAGTGAAAGGAAAATGTTATTAAAAAATCATTAGAAAGATAAAAGACATTATAGTACCATGTGTATTTATTGATGAAAATCTGCATATAAGTAGACCCTCACAGATTAAACCCGTGTTATCCGAGAGTCAACTGAAGTGTGAAGTGAGTCTGTAAATTCTAAGGTTTACAGAAATTAAAGCATGTGGGCAAATGTTGAGGAATTTTGTGGCCTTGTTTTCAGTATTAAGTTTGAAAAGCAAGAGTATCTTGGGGAAAATCAAGAAGAAATCTGGCTTATTTGACGAAAGAAGTGAAGTGAACTAGGGTTGGCCTTTTCCAAAGTTACGCTGCTTTTAGAAACATCACTATTTTTAACATGATGAGAAGAGGTAAAAACAGTAAGAATGTGATGGGTTTTGATTTGCATATAAAAGGTCACAGTGAATTAGAAGAAAGATAACATTAGAATTATATACCTACCTTTTTAAGTAATCTGTACAATTTTAGGGGGATTTTAAAATGACATCTGGAAAGGGTACCATGTAGAAAATTTTTTTCTAAAGGTTGGAAAAGAAGCCATGAAGAAAATTGGAAAGTATTGAGACTACCGTGTTTGGGGAAGTCTCAGCTTCCTTTGTCCTGGGGCGCCTCCTTGTAGTAGCTCTGGCCAGGAGAGCTGCTGTAGTGACTGACCGTCAGCCTGTCGGACAGTGGTCGTCTTCTACACTGAGGGCAGCACAACAGAAAACAAGCTGAAATCTCAGTCTGAGAATCTGAATTGTATATACAGAGCTGGGTCTTTAGGTCCTTGACACAGAATAACAGTATTTGCAATCTCATTGATTCTGTAAGAACAGTAGTGTTACTCCTCTGCTTTTGTGAAATCCGGGCCAGAAGAAATCATTAAAGCTGAAAGAATTTTCAGTTCACCTGTGGGTAGTTCTTGTTACCCCTGGTTAGTTGCCTCAGAGATCTTTCTAGTACCCAGGTTTCCATCTTCCTTTTATTTTCCACTTAACCCAGAGAGGCTGATTCACTCAATCTTCACCCAGGTCATTTTATACACAGGAGACCTGATGCCTGAAGCCATTCACCTGCTCCCTACCACCCTCCTCACCCCAGGAGGAAATCTGGAAGCCTGTTTTCAAAGGCACTTCCAGAAAACTGCCCAAATATCGCTGTTACAGAGTGACCCCTGCCAAACATTATTGAACTGTCTATTTGATCAAAAGACCCATTAGTAGCTCTTTGAAGCGCTAATAAGAAACAGGAATGGAGGGTTTGTCTCAGAGATAGCATCCACCCACACCCTCTATAAGAGTGGCAAAGACTGTGGAATTGTTGCTGTCAATACTGATTTGATGATCACTTTTTAGAAGAAAGATGGTATTGGCAAGAAAGCAGTAATGTGTCAAACTTCTGTGACCCTCTAGAGCTGCCATTCTATGCTGGAGGCTGCCAATGCCACCCCTGGACCCTGGATGCCCCTGGCACCACCACCAGACACTAGATGTCACTATCTGAGAAATGAGATTTACGCCGTTGCTGTTGCTTAGTGTCACTAACTCCAGACTAAAAACCCTCAGGAGAGCACTCCATTCGCCAGCCTTGGTGCATGGGACACACCCTCGCTGCCACGGGTCTGAAGGAACAGTTGTCTGATTATCTCCGTTTCCTTTTCACCTTCTGTAGTAAGAGCTTAGGGCTCCGACGCCCAGACAGTAGTGATTCCACAAACTATGGGAGGGGTCAAGATCCTATATAGCCAAAGAAATGGTGGAAACCCCACCTCCTGTATTTTGTGTAATTTTGATAATAGTCTATATAATCTTAGCTTAATATATTTTTTCCAGTCTACCCAACCATATTTATCTGTGGGCACTGTCTTTTTTTTTTTTGAATCAACAATAGCCCTTTTTACATATGATATGAGATACTGCTCTACCTCTGTTATTATAATTTATTTATGTATGTTAAAGATTTTATTGATTTATTTTTAGAGAGAGGGGAAGGGAGGGAGAAAGAGAGGGGGAGAAACATCAATGTGTGGTTGCCCCTTACTGGGGACCTGGCCTGCAACCCAGGCATGTGCCCTGACTGGGAATCAAACTGGCAACCGTTTGGTTCGCAGGCTGGTGCTCAATCCACTGAGCCACACCAGCCAGGGCTATTATTATAATCATAATTTAAAACAATCACCTCTTACATTTAAATAGCGATCTATAGTTTATAAAGTGCTATAGATATTTATAGAATGTAAAGAGAGTATGTTATTTCCACCTAATATTCAGAATTACTAAAGTAAGCATAATTATTCCCACTTATCAACAAGGAAATTGGAGTCCTATACAGTTCTTCATGGTGACACAAACAGTAAAGGAAGCTCTGGAGCTTGAATCCACATTTTCTGGTTACCTCTTCACTGATCTTTCTACCTCTGCAGTCAGTGTGGCTTGCTTATTCATTTTATTTAATTACAGATGTTAATATCCAGGTCAGACGCCCTCCATACTAGAGAGAGTAATGCTTTTGCTTTAGTCTCACATTTTTCTTTGACTTGTTTTGTTTTGTTTTGTTTTGTTTTGTTTTAGGAAGACATGTTTTGGCAGATGAAGCACTGAAGCTGGGTATTCTAGATGAAGTTGTCAACTCAAACCCAGTTGAAGAAGCAATCAATTTAGCCTACAGAGTTTTAGGTAAGAAGATAATAAAAATACCCCCAAATTGGAAACAAGCTAAATGTCCATCTTAATAAGAAACTCCTTAAATACCTTCTGCTACATCTATGTGATGGCATATGCCACAGCTTTAAAAAGAATGAGAAACTCTATGTATTGATATAGTACAAACAGCATGCTATATTGTATTAAGTTTAAAAAAAGTATCATTATGTATAGTGGTTTACCATTTGGGTAATAAGAAAGAGAGGTTGGGATCAAATGTCTATATGGGAAGAATGTATATATGTAACTGTTTATGTATAAAATATTTCCACAAGGATTCATAAGAAATGGTTAATGGCTGTCTCTGGGAGTGGGGCTGGCCAGCCAGGGACACAATTGAAAGGAGACTTCTTGTTGCTTACTTCTGTACCTTTTGAATTTTTATTAAATGAATTTATTTTCTATTAAGAAATATCATTAAAATTAAAACAAACAAGCTGTTTAAAATTAAAATAAACATTTCAGCAACTACTAGAAGACAAGCTCTATAATTGATCATAGTAAAGCGCAGTTTTGTGTCACTGAGCTATGTTTTCTCATTGGTTTCTCACTGTATGGAGTGACGACATTCCTTTACGAGTTCTTTGGAGTGGCACTCTGACAGTTTTTCTTTTCTTTTTTCATTGTTCCTTTTAATTTATGGAAGTTGGCAGTAAGATTGAGAGGGTTAGAGGGTGTCAGAAAAAAAAATTATTGGAAAGAGTGCTGAGTTACAGGAAGTGCAAGGTGATCTTCTCCCTACTTGGGGGCAGGCAGTGGCTCAGTGACATTCAAAGACATTCTTTTGAAAAAGTCACTTGTCAACTGTGGTAGGGACTAAACACTTTTCTGAAATAATCTTTCTTTTTGTGGCTCTAGCCAGTTACTCTTTCAATGCAATACGGAAAGCCTGAACTGGAGAGGCCAGGGTCCATGGGGGGAAAAAAAACTGGCGACTCATAAAGAGAATCAGGGAGTCTTTGCCCAAATGAGAATGAGTTTCCTGCTGTTCCTCTGCCTTCCAGACAGACTTCCCCACGTTTTCATCACTGGCTTCACTGTGCCTCCCAAGAGGGCTTATTGTTTGTTAGAAGTCACCTGGCTGGCCAACAGTAACGGCTAATTTGCAGGTCCCTAAATTATTTTTCAGGGATAGTTTGGGGATAGACTATTATTTATATCCACGGTTTTAGTTTATAAAGAACTCGATTTCAACAGGAAGTTTTTTCTTTTCCCTAGATTCAGATTTGAGAGGTCAATTACTTCCAGAGACAGAAGAGTGTCATGGTTTATCTAGTACATTTATAAAATTGTGTTTTCATTTTTAAAATTTATTTAATTTTAAAATTAACTCAAATTAAAATTTTGAACAATATTTTTATTGATTGATTTGAGAGATAGACAGCAGACAGACATCAGTTTGTCGCTCCACTTATTGATGTGTTCATTGGCTGCGGCGACCAGAGGTGGGACCTGCGCCCTTGGCTTATTGGGACAATGTTCCATCCCACTCAATTACCTGGCCAGTAATAAATAAATTAAAAAAAAATTTTTTAGTTATAAAATTTATAAAACAGTCTACTCAAGCTCAGCAACATTACACAGTTTGTCCACCTGGTGGCATCCAAATATTGAGGAGGAATCATCTGCTTTAGAACTTGATAATTCACCTTATTACAGTAGGGAAATCGTTCTGGGCTTTGGACAATTATGTACAACTATTTTACATTATAGTAATGAAGATTGTGTAGAAATATGTAAAATTATTTGTGTTTAAAAATGTCTAAAATATAAATATATAGTATAATTAGAGCTATATAGAATATATATGAATACAGATAAAAATTTAAAGAAAATATGCAAAAATGAAAACAAATTAGTTTTACCTCCCAAATTTCAAAAATGGTCTTTGCTTTGTTTTGATTTTTTCCAGTTATATTGAGGTGTAATTTACACACAAAAAAATCCACCCATTTTAAGTATAGAGACTGATGTATTTTTGTTACTATTTACATTTATGTTGTCATCATCAAGAAAATAGAGTTCTAGCACCCGAAAAAGTATTCTCATGCCTCTTTCCAGGAGATCCCCCTACTGACAACTGCTCACCTGCTCTCTGTTTTTTAAGAATTTCTCATATATGGAATCACAAATATAGCATGTAATCTTTTGTGTTTGACTTCTTTCATTTACCATACTATTTTTGAGATTCATCCATGTTGTTACATTCCTCATATATTAATATTTTATTCTTTTTTTATTACTGAATAGTAATCCATAGCATGGATATGCAGTGATTTGTTTATCCATTTATCAGTTGATGTGCATTTAGGTTGCTTCCACTTCGAGCCCACACATATCTTCATAGATACGTTTCCTTTCTCTTGGGTGAGCACCTACCAGTAGTATTGCTGCGTCGTAGAGTAAGTTTGGTTCTTAAATGCTTTTTAAACTTGATGATTAATGAAAAACCATTAGTGCTTTGAAAGATACTAGTTTTTGCCAATTTAGAAAAGATAAAAAAGTAATATAATTCTTAAATGCTTTTAAAACTTGATTACTAATGAAAAACCATTAGTGGTTTGAAAGACACTCATTTTTGGCACGTAAGTTGGGAAAAATAGAAAAGTAAATAAATTCACTGTGATAGTACATTATTTGTAGTACATCTTATTAGAGGGCAATAGGGCAGTCAAGTATTGGGGCTTATTCGTATCTTTTGACTTAGTATTTCCACACTTAGGAATTTATCATAGAGAAATTTAATCATAGCAGTACAGAATATCTGTGTACAGTGATACCTACTGAAGCTTTATTTATCATTGTAATATATTGGAAACAACTCAAACATCTAATTTTAGGAGGTTAGTTACATAAAAGATAATAGATCTCCATGGAGTAACCCCATTCTGCCATTAAAACTTCCATTTTTAATATGTCTACTGCCCATCTGTCCTCTTTGGAGAAGTGTCTCTTCAGGTCCTTTGCCCATTTTTTAATTGGGTTGTTTGCTTTTTGGTGTTGAGTTTTAAGTACTTTATAAATTGGGATATTAATCCCCTTCTTTAAAAAAAAAAGATTTTATTTATTTATTTTCAGAGAGAGGAGAAGGGAGGGAGAAAGAGCAATGTATGGTTGCCTCTCACATGGCCCTCATTGGGGACCTGGCCCGCAACCCAGGCATGTGCCCTGACTGGGAATCGAACCGGGACCCTCTGGTTCCCAGCCTGTGCTCAATCCACTGAGCTACACCAGCTGGGCATTAATCCGCTTCTAAGATGTATTGGCAAATATGTTCTCCCATTCTGTGGGTTGTCATTTTATTTTGTTGATGATTTTCTTTGCTGTGCAAAAACTTGTTAGTTTGAAGTAGTCCCATTTGTTTATTTTTCTTTTGTTTCCCTTGCCTGGGGAGATATATCTGATAAAAAGTTTCTGCAAGTAATATACTAGATTTTGCTGCCTATGTTTTCTTCTAGGATTTTAATGGTTTCAGGTCTAACATTTAAGTGAAATAAGTCAGTCAGAGAAAGACAAATATCATAAGACTTCACTCATATGTGGAATCTAATGATCAAACTGAACTAACAAGGAAAACAGAGACAGACTTGTACATGGAGAACAGATGACAACCAGTGGGGGAGGGTGGTAGTGAGGGGGTGGAGTGACTGAGCAAAAAGGAAAGAAAAAGGACTCATGGACGTGGACAACAGTGTGGTGACTGCTGGGGGGAGGGGGACATAAGGGGACTAAATGGTAATGGAAAAAATACAGTAAAGATTAAATTAAAACAAATTAAAAAATGAATGAATATTTTAATTTTTAAAAAACTTCCATTTTTAAATATAGTTGAAGAACTTGGCAAAATGCTTACATGTAATATTTAAGTAGCAAAAAGCCAGATAGCAAGTTGCACCAATGTGCATATATGTGTGTGTGTCTTCATATGTATATTTGCATAAGGAAAAACTAACAGTGGTTGTATTTGGGTGGTAGGTAATGAAGACTCTTGGACCTTTTTAATAAAAAATGTTCATCTTTTCCTAATGTCTCAGCCATTAAACTTACCCAGAGGGAAAAGGGGTGCCTGGCCGATGTGATGAGGTACAGTCTGGTAGAGAAAAGGGCTCAGGACTAGAAGTCAGGAGACCTGGGTTCTAGTCTCATCCTTAGCTAGATGGACCTTAAATCCGCTTTTTGGACTTAATCAATAAAAGGAGAAGGTTCAACAAAATCGGTTGGTTTTAAATCCTGTTCTGAGACCCCACAGGCCCCAGTGCTTGGGCTCCAGTTTTTTGTTCTGGCTACAACCTGGGCAGCTGCACTGCGTCTCTTTGGGGGTTTAGGACTTAGAATCCCATGGAAAACTCTGCAATTCTTTCTTCCTTCCTTCCTTCCTTCCTTCCTTCCTTCTTCCTTCTTCCTTCTTCCTTCTTCCTTCCTTCCTTCCTTCCGTCCTTCCTTCCTTCCTTCCTTCCGTCCTTCTGTCCTTCCTTCCTTCCGTCCGTCCTTCCTTCCTTCCTTCCTTCCTTCCATCCTTCTGTCCTTCCTTCCTTCCGTCCTTCTGTCCTTCCTTCCTTCCTTTCTTCTATCTAAATGAGTTTCACTGTTTGGAATTCTATGATTTGCTGGTGCTGCTTGAGAAATAGGGCACATCAATGAAGAATTAGGTCAGAGAATCTTATCTACATTTGTCATTTATTATCTTATTAAATGTGTAGTTTAGCTAGGCTTATTTATTTTGCCTTTTATTTTCATTTATGGTCTTGTACTTTTCCTTTCTTTTTGTTCCCTTGAGTTCCTGTTTTGTTGTTGTTGTTGATTGCCTTTAAATAGAGCTATTAGTATGTGGTTATTTGGCAGAACCAAACTGACAGGTTGATTTGAAGGACAGGCTCCACAAAAACTCTTTTATAAAATATAAGTAAGTATATTTTACAATAGACATTTATTATAAAATATTTTAAGAATAAGTATATCAATAATAAAATGTATTAATAATTTCTAGTTATATGAAACTGGTATAGTTGTTTTCACCTAGAACAATGATTCTCAAATTTGACTGTCATCAGAAGCACTTGGAGGGTTTGTTAAAACAGAGGAGGAATGGAATTTCCGATGGGTGATGTCGCAGTCAGCAGTTTTGGAACTAGTTATGTGTGGGAGCAAATTGTAGGAGGTTAGCATGTACCTAAAAATGTCATTTGGGAAGTTGCTGCAAATTTCTCTACAAACTTAAACGGGTATCCTGGAGAGTTAACTGTGAGAGTTAATTAGCTCCATGCATCTTAATATTCTTGTTATATGCAGCTTCTCAGATTACTGCAGTGCAATAGATTTAACAGAGAAATTCCAAGCCAGATTGCTTTGGCTAAACTGGGGAGGGCAGGGTTCTATAAAATGCTATTTATTTGTGCTTGCTTCTGGCCAGAGCCTGCTTTACCCAAACAGAGTAAGAACTCCTTATTATCATGTGCATGGAAGTGTGTATTATTCAAAGATGGGCACAGGGACCGTCAGACTGGGAGCCTCGACTCAGGAACCTAATGCTCTGCTTCTGTCTCTGTAATGAACCCTGGTCTTGTTCCTGTGACTGCACTAGGCTGGGTGAGCTGTCTTTAACCATTCTAAGTCTGCCTAAAGACCTTGGTCTATTTGTTCATTTTGATTTTGTGACTTTAAAAATTCTTAGTTGGTTCATCTGTCTTTCATTTCATTTTATCTTTTACTCTTTGTAATTTATTTTTACTCTCTGTGAACATTTATATAAACATATTTCACAAAAGCAGAGTGACCCTGCCTTACATAGGAGGCTTAAGCACGTGTCTAAATTTAACTTCCTCTGGTCATACTACCCAACTTCTGCAGCTGACCTGTAAGCGGGAAAAGTACCGTTGTTCTGTCTGTTCTATGCACAGCTTATGACAGACAAAGCTTACTATTTATCAGAATTAGAGAAGAGAGAATCCTTTATGTCTTAGAAAGCCATTTCTATAAATGGCATGTTGTGTCTGTCTTTATCCTAGGCAGAGAAAAATCTCTTCTAGTCAGTTTACCAGAAAGGAAAGAGGGAAAATAATTGCCTCCCTTTCTTCCATCAGGAGCATGATTCACTTTCTTTTTAAATCAAAACTTGAATATTATGCTTTAGAAAACCTCAAGGAATTAAGAAAAAAATGTGAATGGGTCAAGAAAAGAATTCAACCATAAGCATATTTGAATCACGAATTAGTTCTTCTCTTACCCATTTTCCTGTGCAGCAAATGCTGGTGCTGACCCGACACACTTGCCTCTCTTATTATGCAGGTGCAGCTGAGTGACGTCGAAACTATGGGACTCTAAAACCACCAAGTGTATAAGTAATACACTTTGAAAACACCATATCTGCAGAACCAGAGGAGAAATTCTGAATGTATTTTGTAGTAATAAACTGAAGTTGTAAGATAATAATATCCTTCAGTTACAGCTACAGCAAGAAAGGGATAGGTAATTGTACGGGGAAAAACCATATATGACGGTGCCCTGAGACCAAAGTCTCCAGTGGATGCGCTTCCCCTGGCCCCAGGCTGGTCTGTACATGTGCCGTGGGTGGCTCCCTGAATGCCCACCTGCAGCCTGAGAGGTCCTAAGTATCCCCAAGATACTGCACATCATTAAGCAAGCTTTGCTTTTATTATTTCTTGTCATCTTTTTTTTTTTTCTTCTTTCTCTTCTCTTTCCTTTTCAATCTCTGGCCCAGGGTAAATTTGCCAGGAGTTTTGGCTGTCCTTGACACCATGGTTGACATAACACTCTGCTTTTGGACCTTCCAGAAGCTATACCTCAAAATCAGCAGTTGAATTAAAAAAAAAAAATTCATGACCAAGCCCCATCCTTAAAGACTCTTAACTGAGTCTATGATGGGGCCTGGGGATTTGAACTTTTGAAACTCCTCAGATAACTCTGATGTGTGCTGTGGTTTTGAGAGGCAGTCCATCAAGGTGGAAACGGCGGCGATGTTACAATGTTACAAGGACAGAGATCCGCCCTCCCAGCCTATGCCTGTACCCATCAGCCCCCAGTTTACAGCACCACACTGACAGCTCAGCCCTCTTCCTTCATCCACTCCCTTGTCCTCTCCCTTTTCTCCACTCTTGTCTTCCTTTTGGGTCAGCAAAAATTAAGTCAGGCCCTCAAAAGGTTTCCATCCTTCTCTGCTGAGCTTGCCTTGTCATAAATTGAGGATTGGGCTAACTCATTGGATAAATGAGCAAGTAATGGGTAGCTTGTTGGGTAAGAGTTCGTGTTTTTCCAACAATAGCAAGGCGGACAGAAAAAGACTACATGCTGCGAACTACCATCTTTCCTTCCTTTCCTGAATCCTGTTCTTAACATCATATGAGAAAGCGTCAATTTTTTTTATTGTTGTTCAGTTACAGTTGTCTGCATTCCCCCCCATTAGTCTCCCCTGCCCTACCCGTCCCCCATCTCCCACATTCAATACCCCCCCTGCCCCGTTGTCTTTGTCCATGGGTCCTTTATACGTGTTCTTGCACTTGATCCTTCACCTTCTCCCCCCTCCCCTGTTACTCCCCTGCCCCCTTCCCTCTCCCCCCTGGTCACTGTCAGTTTGTTCTTTATTTCAATGTCTCTGGTTCTATTTTGCTCGCTTGTTTGTTTTGTTGATTAGGTTCCACTTATAGGTGAGATCATATGGTATTTGTCTTTCACTGCCTGGCCTATTTCACTTAGCATAATGCTCTCCAGTTCTATCCATGTTGTCATTCTTTTCAATTCTACGTAGTAATCAAGGTTAAAATAGTCTCCCCTCCTAGGTTAAAAAGGTTGATGAAATTACATAATACTTCACAGATATATGTCCAAGTGGACATGATTACATCTCAACCTTACTCACTCTCCGTTGGACACACAGTAACACAGGAATGCCAGATGTCACATTCATGTCTTTTCATAGTGAAACTGCTCATGAGGTTTGGTAGGTTTTTTTCTCTAACTACAGTGTACATTTTTGATATAATGGTTTATTTTTGAAGAGATGGTAGCACTTTTAAGAAAACAGGTTATGGTATACTGTTTTAGAAAACAGTATTGATAATGTAATTTGTTATACATTTATTCTTTTATGCAAACTTAGAATCATTCTACTGAGTTTTCTTTTCTACTGAGGTTTTAAAAAGTAGGACAATAAGGGTTCTGATTAGATGTTTATATATATTGTACACATGGAAATATTTATATTTTCATGCTATTAAATATTTATATCTAGGAACATGGGCTCTCTCTCTTTCTTAAGGTCTTAGTTGATGTTCTTCAATAAAAACATTGAAAACATTATTGTTATATTATCTTCTTTTTTTTTTTAAATTATTTTATTGTTGTTCAATTACAGTTGTCCGCATTTACCCTCCCCCCACCCCACCCCAGGCAAACCCACCTCCCTCCCTTGCTTACCCCCTCCCCCTTGGTTTTGTCCATGTGTCCTTTATAGCAGTTCCTGAATACCCTTGTCCCCCTTCTCCCCTTCCCCCTCCCCTCTGGTTACTGCCAGAA